>JARYGA010048110.1:0-27128 GCA_030545235.1 Helianthus tuberosus
CTGATCACAGCTGAATTACCTTTCATTTCATCAATGATATTCTTCATTTTGACTATTCCCATCGGGTGAATATCATCAGCCAGATTTGCATCAGTAACCTTTTGTTCACTGTTATCTTTTCTAATCAAGGTATACTTGTTTTGTGCTTCATAACCTAAGATGCCTCCTCCAGTGGTCATTGTATCAATTCTTTCAATTGATACTATTGGATTGGTCATGTGCTTGTGTAGAATTACCCAACCTCCATTGTTTATGTTTTCAACAATACCTTTGCTCATTGGAGAGAGTGGTCTCTTTGGGTTGTCTTCTGGACCTTTCCAATAGTAATTCTTTAGATGTTCTTCAGGGTACATAATAGTGTGTAAATCACCTTTTACCACATCCATTTCTTTGATGTTCCCTTCTGAATCTTCTATCATTTCTTTTCTTGGCCTTTTTGAGGAAGTCACTTCATGTTCCATTCTTCTCTTTTCTTTTGTATCCATCATTATGCTTAACTCTGTTTCTCCTGTGATGGTTATAGAAGATGGCTGTACTGGAACATGGTCTTTCTGTTGTACCCTTGATGTGTCTGGCTTTGGGACATTTGGTGGAGGACCCATGAGTAGCTTTTGTTTATCTGGAGGTGGACCCATGGGTTGCTTCTGTTTTTGAGCTGTTGAAGTTTCTGTTTGTTTGGTTTGACCTTGTTGAATGGTTTCTGGTTGTTGTTGAGGAGTTTCTGATCTCCTTGCTTGTCTTTCTTGTGGATTGGGGCTTTCAGTTCATGAAGATCAACATTTGCTAGTCTGGCAACATTATACAGCAATATCTTTACTAACAGATGAACATTAGTAAGATCTTGAGTATTTGTTTCTTCTTGTTTCTTCATCTTCTGAAACTCCGGATTTTCTTGATTTCTTTGTGCAGCTAATTCCATCAACAGTTTCTCAAAAGCCTCAGCCATGCTGTTGTTGTTAGCTCTGAGGAACTGTATTTCTTCAAGAAGCTTCCCTGAACTTGAGCTTTCTCCTGCAGTTGTAACCTCAGCCATCTTTTTCTTGATATCATGCAGTTCCTTGAGAGCTTTCTTAATTTCTGATGAGCTTTCTTTGTTTTCTGATGACTTTTTGCAATTTGTTGAGGGCTGCAGCATTGTCTTCTGTTTGCTTCTGCACAGCTTTGACAGTTTCTGACAAAACCTTGATATCTGACTTTTGATTTCTGATTTCTTCTAGTATCAGATCAAGTTTTTCTTCTGTTGTTGTTTTCACAGTAGTAGTTGTGTCTTCAAGTTCTTTGTGAAGTTGTTTAGGGGACATAGATTGATGTCCTTGTGAGATAGGAGAAACAACTGATGTTTCCCTTCTAACACCAGCAGAAATCACATTTTCTACTATTCTGAGGTTAAGAGGATTTGAAGATTCCAAATTCCCTATATCCTCACCAGAAAATTGAAACATATTCAAGTTCTGGATTTCCTCATATCCTTGAACATTTTCAGGTTCTCCATGAGTTGTTGAGAAACTCTTAGTTTTCTCATCCAGGTTTCCTTGATCAGCAGGCTGATCTCCACCTGTTGCCACCACATTTTCCTCCTCAGAATCTGATTAAGAAAATGGGTCTTTGGTTTTACTCACATCTTGTTTTGAAGAAATAGTATCTCTAAGTAAGATTTCATGTTTTCCTTGAATTGATTCATCAGAATCATTCTCAGAATCATAAAATATGTTTATTTTAGACTGTTGTGCACCTGTTTCTCCTATGTGTGAGTCTTCAGCATGATGTTCTTCAGCCACAGGACTCATATTTACATCTTCATCAGCTGAATGGGGATTAGATTCACCCTGCTGTTCCATTCTTGGTGTGCTTGACTCCTGTGCATCATGCTCCATAGGGGACACATGTTCAAAAACTCCTTTGTTCTCTGACTTTTTGTTCAACATTTTCAGGTATTCTGCTCTGTATGGTGATTCTTCTGGTATCATATTCATCATTTTTTCTGACAGAACAAGTACATCATTATCTAACTTCCAAGACCCTACAGCAGTCCAAGGTCTCATAATTTCTGTCTTCCACATATTTTCTGATGCTGGAATTTCTATGTTTCTTTTCAAAAAAGCATCAGAAATTATGATTGATAGAAATCTTGGAAAGGGTAGATGTGAATCTATTCTTCCAACATTAGTCAGAATTTATCTTCTGATCAGAATAAATATTTCTGCTCCAAAATCAATGTTCAATCCATTAATGAGACTGAACATGATTGTTAGAATGTTCATATTTATCTGATTTGTACCTCCAATCTTTGACGATAGACACTTGTTCAGAAATTCCATTAAAACTTGCCAGAAGGCAGGTAGCTTGTTTCTCTTGAATTCATAGATTCTTGAAATCTTTGTTTTGTAACCCATTACAGCATCAAGTTGTGAGAACATATCTTCTTTTTCTGGTGCTTCTTCAAAGCTCTGATGTAAGGGTAGTTCCAAACATTCCCTTATCTTTTATGGTGAAATTTTAATAAAGATATTTCCCCATACATGTGCTGTTAGCTCAGTTTAACTTGAGATTTTGAGAGTTTTTACAACTTGTTGTAAGAGTTCTTGCGGTACCTCTCTGGTCTTTGTAAGAGCTTGAGCTATCGGGCATCTGGTTAGAAATTCAACGAGAATCTGACACTTCATATCATACTCTTCGATGTTATCATTCATTGCTTCATTGTTGCTCTTTAATGGAAGAAATTCAGCTTCAGTGATGAAGGGAACTGAGTGTTCAATTGGTGGTATGTTGATGTTGATAGCAGCCATTGAGAATTTGGGTTTTGTTTTTGGAAAAGGGTTTTAGGGTTTTGAATTTGAAAGTTGATGATGGAAGTCCCTGTTTTGAATGAGGTATTTATAGTGTACACGGACAGAGATTTTTGAGTTTTTAATCGTAGGTTGTTTGTGATCAAGGTGTTTAATGACACCTTAATGATGTTTTAATCCTTTTAAGGAAACAACCGTTTTTGAAAAACCTTTGGTTTATCTCTAATTTAATGTAAATCCTTTAAAGAATTTTAGAGATTCCAATGATTTTTCAGATAAATACTAATTTCCAACTTGCACCTTTTCTTCTTGTGGGACCCCTTTTATTTCTAAAAGGTCAAATAGAAACCTTTTGTATGTCTTCCCAGGTATTTCTCATGATGATATATATATATATATATATATATATTAGAAAATTTTGAACAAAACTTTTAAGAGTTGTATTTTCTGCATATGTCATCAGAATTCATCTGATTCATTTTCAGTGGATAAATCATCAGAATATTTTTTTTTGAGATGAGAGGGAATAAGTAGAGTTATGAGATTTTACTTACATTGTAGTCTTGCAGTTCTGAACTCCACACCTTTGTTCTGATATACAGGAGGTATTTTTTCATACAGCTTGTTCCAGTCCTCAGAAAAAAAATTTTAGAAAGAAACTTATTCCTAAGATTTTAGATTTTCATAAGTTTATTTTAATCTGGTTAAAAGTATTGTTTTCCTGATGATATGTTAAACTTCCTGGCTTTCCAAAACAAAAATTGATTTTCTGATTTATTGTCAGAATTTTCACAGTTTTCTGGTGAATGATCAGATTCATGTTGTTTAATGAGTTTTCTGAATAAATGCCATATTTTCTGATTGATCATCAGATTTTTTGAGTTCTACTAACTCCTGTCAGTTCTCATGTGTGATCCACCAGATTTTCTTTGTTTTTATCAGACATGTTGTATTAGTTCCCCCTAGATCTATTACCATTAAGAAATGAAAAAAAAATTAAAACAAACCTGTTATACATAAAACAAACAAATAAAAAAACAACTACTACTCCTCCTCCTCTAATACGTTGTACATGCACTTCACATATAACCAAAGACTGGTTATTCGACCGGTGTGATTCGTTGATGGCGTCAGGGTGGCTTCACTAATGTTTTCTTGAAGTACCAGCTCGACCCTTGGATAACAGCTTCTCACTCCTCCGAAGTCCAGCTGACTTGTGATCACCTTGGTTACGAATCGTGGGTAGATCAGAAAGGGTTGACGGTCGTGGATGTTTGCTTCTAGATATCTCATGAGAAACTTGGCATAATTGTAAGGTTTCTCATGTATATAGCATGAACCACTTCCATCATCTTATGAGACAGCTCGTTGAAGTGTCCAATCTTCTTGGAGAAGCAGACACTTAGCTGTGTTACCAAAAACTGGAAAGGTGGTATAAAACCAGATTTGCTAACAGCCCTTGACGAGTTGAGTGTATGATAGCCCATTTCAGTCAAGGTATGTTGTACATTTACCTTCTCCAGAAATTTGATTTCATGATCATCACCCAGTTTGAGGACATTTCTTATTGTTTCCTCTTTTAGGGTGATCTTTACCCCCATGGCCTCACTTTCAATCCACACGGAAGTACCACTAAAAATGATTTGAGAGTTCCACCAGAACTCTTGGAGAAGTTCTGGATAAATGGTGACATGTGATGATACAGCAAAGCCCAAAAGACTTTGCATGATCATATTATACACAAACCTGCAGTCCTCCCATGCAGGTCCTTCCAAGTTGGATCTTAATCTAAGATTATGAAGTCGGAGAAACGGAAGAGGGAATTGAGTGGCTTTCATCAATTTTGGGCGACCCATTTTTAGATAAGAAAAATTCTGTCGAAGGGCTTTTGAAGAGATGATTTTTGTGAAGAAAGTTCTTTTCAGGTTGTTAATATTTATAGATGAAAGTGATATTAATAGCCAACCTTTTTCTCTTCAATTAAGACGATATCTATTGCAGTGAATGTAACAGTGAATGTGACAGTCTACTAAGCCCCATGTGTGAGTAAGCATTTAATGACTAGGCGGCTACTTTCATAGCTCCTAATGATTCTAGTGCCTACGTGTCACTTAAGTTCCTTATGAAAAAATGACGTTGCATGCATTTGCAGAAGAAAAATGAAATTCAATAAACTGAAAAAAATAGAGACGGTTGATTATCACAGCTGTATGGAACTTCATCAGTATGCATGTTACTTTTCCCCCTTTTTGTTTTTTTAATTAATAACAAACAAAAAAAATACAAAAACAAAATATACATGAAAATAAGTAATTACAATATGTGGAATGTGCATGAGGATGGAAAAATTATTACAAATTATTCTGATGTTTCAACATAGTTTCTTATTTTATTTCAGAACTTCTGGTGTTTTCACCAGATATTCTGATATTTCTTCAGATTATCTGATAAATTATCATTTATTGATGATTCATCAGATTTTTTGGTGTTCCATTAGATTGATGGATTGTTTCATCAGAAGCTAGTTGATTTGTTCTATGATTATCAGAATTTTGATGTTCAACAAGTTGGTTTTCTATTTGTGTCTTTGTGTTTTCTGAAAAATCTTCATCATTTAGATTAACCATGCCTAGTTTGCTGATCAAAAAATTGTGTCTCTTTTCATCAAGAGGCTTTGTAAAGATATCAGCAATTTGATTTTCAGTTGGAACAAAATACATTTCAATGTTACCTTTCTCCACATGATCTTTTATGAAGTGGTATCTGACATCTATGTGTTTGGTTCTTGAGTGATGAACTGGATTTTCTGTTATTGCAATAGCACTCTTCGAGTCACATAGAATTGGAATTCTTGTCAGAGTTACTCCATAATCTTTCAGTTGAGTTTGCATCCACAACACTTGTGAACAGCAACTTGCTGCTGCTACATATTCTGATTCTGCTGTTGATGTGGCAACACAGCTTTGTTTCTTGCTTGCCCAACATATAAATTTTTCTCCCAAGAGTTGACAGGCACCAGATGTGCTTTTCCTGTCAATTTTGCACCCAGCATAATCTGCATCTGTGTATGCAATTAATTCAAGGTTTGTATCCTTAGGATACCAGAGACCAATTTCTGATGTGCCTTTGAGATATTTAAAAACCCTTTTTACAGCTTTTAGATGGGATTCTTTGGGATCACATTGACATCTGGCCAGAAAGCATGTTGCAAACATGATATCTGGTCTGCTTGCAGTTAAATATAGCAGTGATCCTATCATCCCTCTATAGGTTTTAATATCAACACATATACCATCCTTATCAGAATCTAACTTGTTCCCTGTTGCCATGGGAGTTTTTGAAACAGAGCAGTTTTCAAGTGAGTATTTTTGTAGAATTGTTTTCACATATTTTGATTGACTAAAAAATATTCCATCAATTCTTTTTTTTTTTTACTTGTAACCCTAAGAAAAAGGTTAACTCACCCATCATACTCATTTCAAAGTGGCTGGTAATCAATTTTTGAAATTTGTCACAAAATTTTTCATTTGTTGATCCAAATATAATGTGATCAACATATATTTGGACCAGCAAAGTATGACCTTTGTGTGTTTTGAGAAAAAGAGAAGTGTCAATAGTTCCTTTGGTAAACCCAGATTTGAGTAAGAAGTTTGATAAAGTTTCATACCAGGCTCTAGGAGCTTGCTTCAACCCATACAAGGCTTTGTTTAATCTATAAACATGATTTTGAAATTTTGGATCAACAAAGCCTTCTGGTTGATGCACATAAACTTCTTCCTCAATTTTACCATTCAGAAAAGCTGATTTTACATCCATTTGATAAACTTTTAAATCCTTGGATGCAGCATAAGCAAGAAAAATTCTTACAGCTTCTAATCTAGCTACTGGTGCAAAAGTTTCGTCATAATCAATACCTTCTTGTTGACAGTAACCCTTGACCACTAACCTTGCTTTGTTCCTTATGATTATGCCATTTTCATCAGATTTATTCCTGAATACCCATTTTGAACCAATGACAGATTTGTCTTTTGGCTTGGGTACCAGATCCCATACCTTGCTCCTTTCAAACTGATCAAGCTCTTCCTGCATAGCCTGAATCCAGTCTGGTTCACTTAGAGCTTCTTTGACAGATTTGGCTTCTATCTTGCTTAAGAACCCAGAAAATGCACACTCATGTGCAGTGGCAGATCTTGTTCTGACACCAACTGCAGGATTGCCTATGATGTCAGAATGAACATGTCCTTTGATCCATCTTAACTTGTTGTGAAAAGTTGTTGGTTCTGATGGATTTGAAGTTTCCCCCTGAACAGGTGCTTCAATTATGTGTAAGATATCAGAATTCTGAGGTTCTGATGTACTACACCTTTGTTCTGCAGAGTTAGTACATGATGGATCTTTTGATTTGTTTTTGAAAGAATTATCATGTTCTAGGAAATCTTCATTTAACATTTCAAAGAGATGTTCATACTTTTCTTGTTTGTCAGAAAATTTTATTTCTTTCAAGTATTCATCAGAAACCTCTGTTTCTGGTGAGTCATCAAATGAAACATACAGACTTTCTCTGATTGTCCTTGTATTGAGAATAAAAATTCTATATGCTTTTGATGACAAAGAGTAACCAAGAAAAATACCTTTTTCTCCTTTTCTGTCATATTTTTCAAGGCTTTCAAAATCATTATAAACAAAACATCTACAACCAAATGTATGCAAAAATTTTATACTTGGTATTCTTCCATTTATAATGTTGTAAGGTGTTTTGTTGTGCCTTTTGTTGATTATGGATCTGTTTTGTGTAAAACATGCATTTGCTATAGCTTCTGCCCAAAAGTGAGTGGGTAATTTAGCATAAGCAAGTATGGTTCTGGCAGCTTCTACCAAGGTCCTATTCCTTCTTTCAACCACCCCATTCTGTTGGGGTGTTCTAGGAGCAGAAAAATCATGAGAAATTCCTTTACTTACAAGAAAATTCTCAATTTTTGCATTTTTAAACTCTGTCCCATTGTCTGATTTGATCCTTCTTACTGTTAGTTTTAACAGATTTTCAATTTTCTTAATAAAATTAATGATCAGATCAGGAGTTTCGCTTTTCTTTCTCAAAAATTCTACCCATGTGTACCTGGAAAAGTCATCTACTATTACTAGTATGTATTTCTTTCCAGAAAAACTTTCTGTACTTATGGGTCCACACAAATCCATGTGTAAAAGTTCCAAATTTTGTGAAATAGAAGACTCAGAAATTGATTTATGTGAGCTTCTCTTGGATTTTCCCATCTCACATGCTTCACAAATTTTATCCTTCTTTAAGGATATCAAAGGTAATCCTTTTACCAGACCTTTGCTTGCTAGTTTGCTTAGGTTTTTGAAATTTAAGTGGGCAATCCTTTTGTGCCATAACCAACTACTACCTTTGTTGAGTTTTGAAAATAAACATAGTTTTGGTTGTTCACTTTCTTCTTTGAAGTCAAAATAGTAAATTGATTTTCTTATTCTTTTCCCACTTAAATAGATTTTATTATCATCTATACCTATTAACAAGCATTTTTCTGGTAAAAAGGTTACCTGAAAACCTTTGTCACAGAATTGACCATAGCTTAGTAAGTTATACTTTAAGCCTTCAACATAGGCTACTTTCTCTATGGTCAGACATCCATATCTTATGCATCCATATCCCATGATCCTTCCTTTCACTCCATTTCCAAAATTTACCATTCTACCCAGCCTTGAAACAAAGTTGCTGAGTAAGCTCCTGTCCCCAGTCATGTGCTTGGAGCTTCCTGAGTCGCAGTACCAGATCTGCTGCACATGATGGTCCTGAAATAAAATGATTAGAGGGTTTTTGGTACCCATGCATGCTTGGGTACTATTTCTGATGGAATATTTTACATCAGAAACTCTGTTATATGCTGAGCCACTAACAGATTTTACATTTTTCTTTTGAAGATGGTGTTAAACAAGCTTCAGTATGTCAACACACATACAAGAGTTATCAGAATTTTCTAATATTTCCTCTTGTGATGGAATGAGTGGATAATTTTGAAAAGATGGGTGAACTGCTTCTGGAGTTTTTACAGATTTTTTACTGCATTTACTATTGTTTGTTTTGAAGTTTGTTTTTTCAAAAGAGTATTCAGAACATGTTGTTTTGCAAGATTCAGATTCAGACTCTGATGTAAATTTATCAGAATTCTAATGTGTTGCTTTTACAAAGATAGTGGGTTTATTTCTATTTGATCTTGTAGAGCTTATATAACCTAAACCCTCTCCTTTGTTCTTTGGTGTGGACTCAATAAAATTTATGAACTCTTTGGCCTGTTGAAAACCTCTTACATTGATTTCTTTGTCATTGATTTTCTTGTAGAGATCTTTTCTTTCATTTTCATAAAACTCAATTTTAGCTCTTTGATCTAAACTATCCTCTATAAGAAGTTGGTTTTCAAGAATGATTTTATTCAAAGTCCTTTGCAACTCATCAGATTTTCTAATATCTGATTGATGTTTTTCTTGCAG
The DNA here is from genome assembly GCA_030545235.1 of Helianthus tuberosus. Lineage (NCBI taxonomy): Eukaryota > Viridiplantae > Streptophyta > Magnoliopsida > Asterales > Asteraceae > Helianthus > Helianthus tuberosus. The sequence goes on from JARYGA010048110.1 coordinate 9,294, forward strand.
ATTTAGAAAATCTGACATGAGCTTGTTTAGCTTGTGTTCAAGATCAAGATTGTCTAAATTTACCTTTTGTTCTGAAGTTTCTGGTAGTCCTTCAGAAAGTGCCATGAGGCAAAAATTTGCCAATTCTTCTTCATCATCATCAGAAGAATCATCAGATAACCATGTATCTGTTCCAGCTATTAAGCTTACTTGTTGCTGCTTCTTTGCTTCTTCAAGCTTTTTCTCATAATAGGCAACGTCCTTCAGCTTTTTGGTCTTGCATTCTGATGCATAATGACCTCTCTGCTTGCACTTGTAACACACAACTTCGGCCTTCCCTTTATCCTTAGATCTAACCTCTTCTTTAGATCTTCCATCCATCATTCCTTTGTCACTCCTCTGGTATCTCTGGCTACCTCCCCTCAACCTCTGCTCAAATGTTTTGGTGAGCAGTGCTATTGCTTCACCAAAAGCTGAAAAGTCTGATGATGCATCAGAAGTTTCAAGATTTTGGCTGTTTGATGGTTGTGGATCATTGGTTGTTGTTGATCTTTGTGAGTTTGAGATAAGAGCTAAAGATCCCCCTCTTTGAATGGTTTCTTCAAATATTTCTTCCTCTCTGGGGATCAAGATGCTGTATAAGTCATGAAGACTCATGTTTCCTAGTTCTAAGGTTGATGATAAAGTCATGGTTAGACTTCTCCATTCTCTAGGAAGGGCATCAAGAAATTTTATGTTTCTTTTATCATTTGATTTTGTTATACCAAATTTCTTTAGCTCGTTTAAAAGTTTTGTAAATCTTTGATATATATCATTTAACCTTTCATTTGGCAAACTTTTAAACCTTTTATAAGATGAGACATTGTTTGTTCTCTTGTTTCTTCTCATCCTTTCTCCTCCTTCACAAAGGTTTTCCAACTGATCCCATATTTCCTTAGCTGATGCACATGCATCAACTTGTGAAAACATGTCATTGGGGATGACCATTATTAAAAGTGACTTAGCCCTTTCATCCCCAGCCACCAGGTCCTTGTCTTCCGCACTCCAGTTTATTTCACTTTTTGGAGCGCGGGAGGCAGGGATAGCTGGTGATTGGTCAGTTGCTGGAATAGCAGGTATATCAATCATTGGTGTATGTGGACCCCTTTCAATGGATTGAAACAGAGCTTGGTCATGACCATTAAGGAAATTGACCATCCTGATTTTCCATTGGGGGTATTCCTCTCTGACCAGAGTCGGAGGTTTGGACATAGAACCAATGTTAAAAGCATTATTCCAGGATTGAAAGCTGGCCATATTTAGAGAAAAGAAGATGAGTGATTGGTCGTTTGAAAATAGTTTATTCAATCTGCTCTGATACCAATTGTTGGACCCAGTTTGGCCTTAAAACAACTTCTTTTCACGTAATATGGCAAGTGATTTCAGTAGATGTGAAAAAAGATGTGCGGAAATGGAAATCAGACTTTTAAGAAACAAGACCTACAGAATTATCAAGTTTATATCACTTTGAAACAAAAAGGTTTACAAGGTGATTGTAAGATTATTATACAGTACAAACGAATCTTGAATTCTGTGGGTGAGAGGGCAATGGAGTTTTGATGTATGTATGAATAATAAGCTTCAAACTCACTTTGCTTCTCCTGGTTAAGCCTTCTATTTATAGAAGGCTGAGTGCATGAATAAACAATAGTTTATTCATGTAATAAGTCCTGCAAAAAGTGCCCAATTGACATATTCATTGAATCCAACGTTCAAGTTGTCTTTTTCATCATGATATCAATTAATGTCAACTTGCTTCGGTAAGTGTGGCAGGACAGAGCCAATTTCAGACAAGTGGGGTATTTCATCAGAATTCTGATAAACCACTTCATCAGAAATGCTGATGAACAAATCATCAGAAAAATCCTGATGATCAGAATCGTCAGAAACTGATGATATTTCATCAGAAATATCATCAGATCCATCAGAACTGACCTTTTCTGATAATCCAATTCTGCTCTTGATCAACTTGTGATTCTTTGAAGTAGATGCTATGCATTCCAGTTGTCCCATCTGATCTTCCTTTTCTAGTTCGTGATCTTCAGGACTGTGATCTCTTCATAGATCCAGTTGATTGTGATTTTCTTCAATACTTACAAATAAAGTTTCCTAACAAACTTAATTAATTATCTTTCAATAATCCGACCCTTTAGGATTGTATCCTCGCTGACTCAAACTACTGGGTTGAGGGTAACGTCACCTTCAAAAGAGGGGCCTACTACAATTACTAAGATAATCTCTTAAAAAGTGCAAAAGTGCGGAAATAATCAAAGGTTACACTATACACGAGTCGGAGCCAAGTGAATCATATTGTCTATCTGTTTTTACTTTTATTTTATTTTCAGCATTTTAGTTAGTTTTTATTTTTCTAGTTTAAAACCTTTTTCTAACTTTTTGATTTGATTAGACATTGGGGATAAACCGGTACTAAAAGCTCTTGTGTCCTTGGACGACCTCGGTATCTTACCAACACTATACTACGCTCACGATGGGTGCACTTGCCCATATGTGTGTTTAGTGTTAGTAAATATCGTGTTTTATAAATTTAAAACTTGGATAAAAAAGTGTAAAAGGGCTTAAAATAAACATTAAAACCATAACACACTTAGCACGCATAAAGTTTTTGGCGCCGTTGCCGGGGACACAAGGATTTTAAGAAAGTTAGGAATCAACGGCCTAATCATTTTTTCTTATTTTTCTATTTTTTTTGGATTTTTCTTTATTTTTCAGTTTATGCAGAGCTCAGCACGGGCCGTGCCTGGTCGGACACGGGCCGTGTCCAGCATTATCACTGACAGTTTTTATTTTCCGAGTTACAGAGAGCTGAGCACGGGGCCGTGTCGGTGCAACACGGGGCCGTGTCCGACTCCCCAGTAACAGGGATCCGGAAAACAAACGCCGTACTTCCGACCACGGGCCGTGTTCACTGAGCACGGGGCCGTGGTGAACCTTCTGACCAACGTTCTTTTCTGTTTTTAGTGCAGGACTTGGAACCCAGGCGCCACATTTGAACTTCCTACGTAGTGCATGAGCTCCAGTTCTAGTAGAGACATAAAAGAACCTCTAGAAGAACCCGAACGCTTTCTCAGAAAAAGACTTAAAGCTAAAAACCAAGAGAAAGTTTTGGGGGACCCACTTCCAATGGCGGACCAACGTACCCTCATGGATTACCTACGACCCACTGTAGGTAATCTCGGCGCCGCTATCAATGCACCGAATGTCGAAGCCAATAACTTCGAACTTCGACCGCATTTGATACAAATGCTTCAAAACTCCGCAACCTTTCATGGGCTTGCGGACGAGGATCCCCATCTACATATCACTAATTTCTTAGAAATATGTGATACCTTTAGGATCAATAGAGCATCAAATGACGCCATCCGCCTTCGAATGTTTCCACTTTCACTAAAAGACCGAGCTAAGGCTTGGCTTAACACCCTCCCAGTTGGTTCGGAAAACACCTGGGATGAACTAGCCCAAAAGTTTCTATATAAGTATTTCCCTCCTGCTAAAACGGCTAAATTAATGACTGAAATTAATACATATTCACAAGAGGATGGGGAATCCTTATATGAAACTTGGGAAAGGTTCAAGGAGCTACTAAGAAAGTGTCCTCATCACGGTGTTGCGGTATGGCAACAAGTATCCACTTTCTACAATGGATTGTTGCCACACACGAGACAAACACTTGATTCTAGCTCCGGGGGACTTCTAGGTAATCGTTGCCCAAATGAAATATATAATCGAATTGAGGAAAATGCTCAAACCAATTTTCAGTGGCACACTCCTAGAGGTAATAAATCTATTGCCCCGGGCGCCCATAAAGTTGATGAAAGCACTTCTTTACAAGCCTAAATCGAGGCCCTTTCTTCAAAAATCAAAAAATTAGAAATGGCAAAAACGGCCTTGGTTATGGCTTATGAGGGGTGTGGTGGACCACATGAAAATTGGAGTTTTATGAAAGAAGTAGATGATCAAACAGAAACGGTAAACTACATTGATAATAGACCTAGGCCGTCGGGTCCCCCAACGGGTACCTACAACCAAGGATGGCGTAACCACCCTAACCTTGGTTGGAGAGATCTCGGCAATAGTAGTAGCCAACAAAACCAACGAACTAACTTTTAACAACCACAAAACTTTTCTCAACAACAAGGTGGACGAGAAAGGCTTGAAGATACTGTATCTCGCCTCATCTCCGAAACCGAAAAGAAAAACTCGGATCGATTTCAGCAATTGGAATCGAATTTTAGAAATCAACAAGCTAGCATTCAAAACATTGAAAAACAATTAAATCAAGTAGCTCAAAATTTCTCCGAGAGACCACAAGGCGCGTTACCGAGCAATACCAAAAACCAACCCAAAAGCGCAAGTACATCTCATCACATTAAGAAACCGAACCGTGGGTCCCGAGGAGGCTCCATTACCGCCAGCTGAAAGAATCCAATCCAGCCAAACCATGACTTCACCCGCGCCCCAACCAGAAAAGGCTTCTCCACTAACTCAAGAGCCCACTAAGACTCCTCCGGTTCCATACCCCGGTCGGTTAATTCATCAAAAGACCGATGAGAAATTCGCAAAGTTCGAAAATTTACTAAAACAATTGCATGTTAATATTCCTTTTATCGAAGTCCTAACCCAAATGCCTAAGTATTCAAAATTTATGAGGGACTTCCTCACTCACAAAAGGAAATTTGAATCATTGCAATTAGTTAACTTAGGCGAAGAATGCTCCGCTTTAGTACTCAACAAACTCCTACAAAAGAAGATTGATCCTGGAAGCTTCACGATTCCTTGCTCGATTGGGGAATCCCCCATTCGCAATGCACTAGCCGATCTTGGGGCTAGCATCAACCTCATGCCCGCATCAATGTTCAAATGACTCGGCCTAGGAAAAACAAGCCCTACAAAGATGAGCATACAACTTGCCGATAGATCCGTCAAATTTCCACAAGGTGTCACTGAAAATCTATTGGTCAAAGTCGACAATTTCGTCTTCCCGGTCGACTTTGTCATACTAGACATGGAAGAAGATGCCGATGTCCCTCTCATCCTCAGGAGGCCATTTCTAGCCACCGCCCAAGCAGTGGTAGATATGAATGACGGAACACTAACATTGAAGTTTGGGGACAAGGAAGTGAAGTTTGGAGTTGGAAAGAGAGTAGAAGACGAAGACCCGGTCAACTACATGAAGGTCATAGACTCAAGCTTGGATGACGCTCTCCGACGGTGTAGCTTGGGATGCAAAACATCCCACTTGGGTGACATATGACCAGGCTTTGGGTCTAGCCAATGACCCTTATAAACGTGGCGCACCACGGAGGCATTCCGCGGAACTATCCTTAGTTTAATTTAGATTAATTTTTATGTTTTCTAGTTAGTTTTAATTTTCAGGAATAAAACACACTCGGGATGGCAAAGGAGACAAGGGAAACTTGAACCAGCACCCCATGCAGGAAAACAGGGCCGTCCGACAAAATTTTCTTCATTACAGCAAGTTCAGCACGAGCCGTGTCCGCCCAACACGGCCCCGTGCTGCACAGTCTGCAGAAAAATACCCAGTTCAGGTAAACTGGACACGGGCCGTGTTCACCCAACACGCCCCCGTGTCCAGGCTTCTGTTTCTCTTTTTCAATTTTGTTACTGGCAACTGAACACGGGGCCGTGCCCGGACACCACGGGGCTGTGTCCAGACGCCCAGTAACACAAATTTTTGCTTTTTCCCACCTTTTTACACATTCAATCAACCTAAAAACTTATTTTTGGAACACATTGAGGACAATGTGTAATTTAAGTGTAGGGAGGATGCTAAAACCTTGAATCTTGCAAGTCCTAACTACAAGCCTTACACAAAACTCTATTGGAACCGCTAATCACCCCAAATTTTTTTCAAAAATTCTCATTTTTTTTACTTGTCTAGGTTTAACTTGGGAATTTCAAATTCTAAAAAGGTTATATTTTTATAAATTTACAACCGATAGCGTCGTGATAAAAAGAACCAACATAAGAAAATTATGAAACGGCGTGACAAGCTTAGTTAAAATTTGATTATATATACTTGATCACATAAAAACCCATTCCCACAAAAGTGAGTTTTGAGCCTTTATTGAGCATGCAAATATATATCTTTAAATTAAATGCTCATTTTTCGTTTCTTGTGTGAATAGCCGCTTGGTTCTTACGACTCTAGAACTTGCCACGACGATACATTCCCGGTCCTTACCAACTTAAACCTGAGTAAGTAAATGATGGAGGCATTAGGACTAACCCTTTTTATTTCTACACCATTATTTTTCTTTTTTTTACCATCAACCCAAAATCCCCCTAGTTAGCCCCTTTGAGCCTAAACCTTTTCATTTAATAACCCAAACCAAACACCCTTTCACCTGCCAAAACCCTTTTTATCTTTAACCTTTTGTTTTAGTAACAAGCTCGGTTTTTCATATGACTTTTCAAAAATAAATGTTGATGATGAAGCAAAAGAGAAATAAACAAACAAGTTTATCAAAAATAACTTTGTTTGAATAAAAGCTTCATCAAAATAAAAGTTGCAAAAATAAAAAGTCTTACGAAAACCGACGCTTGTTACGCTTTTCGCCCTTTTACTAACCACTAACCCAACCACCCACCTTTAACCCAAGCCTAACCCTTCACCCCAAAAGCCCTCTTGATATTTACAAAGGTATATAGTTAAAAAGTAGGAGGATTGATTGCTTGGCAAGCTTATGGTAGGAGTAAGTTCCATGCCGCTCTCGAGTGATTCACTAAAATACATTTTCGGCCGATTGTTGAGTGATCTCCGTATGGTATGTGAACTTGTATATAAATGAAATTTTAAAGAGGCATGTTATGCCCTAATAAGTAATTTATCTTATGAAAAGTTTTAAATAAATCATGACGAATAGGACTATAAATAAATAAAAATAAAACTTAATAAAGAATCTTGGAAATCCCGACACTCTATGAGAAGCCCAAAAACCTTCTCTTCTACCCATTCCATTTGGGAGTGTAAAGCCACATTATAAAGAGTTTTGCTTGAGGACAAGCAAAGATTCAAGTGTGGGGGTATTTGATGTGTGCAAAATGCTACATATAAATTACATCAATTGTGGCATAAAACTAACCATTTTTTAGTACTAATGTTGGAAAAAGTGTGCTTTTGTCTTCCTTTTGTATTTTCAGGATTAAATGAGCTCAAAGTAACAAAAGAAGCAAAAAGACAACTAAATCTAACATAAATACAAGAAATGGAATGAACGTGACATGCCCAACCCCACGACAGCATCTTCCCAAGCAAAACAAGAAAACAGAAGGCTGAACACGCCCCGTGTTCAATGAACACGGGGGCGTGCCCAAGTGCCAGCAGAAAAGACAAAGCTGTAGAAGCTTCTATCGCCCACCACGGGGTCGTGCTAAGCGGACACGGGGCCGTGGTCAACTCTAAGATTCGCAGAATCTGGGAAATCTCGATAGTACAGGTTTGCTTCTGCACACGGGGGCGTGCCCAGTGGACACGGGGGCATGGTAAACTAATGCAGACAAACTGCAATTAATGAAGAAAGAGATGAAGGATGGACACGAGGCCGTGCCCAATGGACACGGGGTCGTGTCTGGGCTTCTGTGCAGGCTATAAATAGGGTTGTTTGGCTCATTTACAAACAATCCCTTGACAAACCACCTCTCTCACACTTCACCCACCCACCACCACCATCACAACCCACATCCACCACCATCATCCATCATCCATCATAGAGTGTGTGAGTCGTCTCGGGATCCAAGATTGATAGTAAGAGTTCTTGACAATCAAAGGCCATGTTTGCCTAAGTCTCTTACATCACTTGGTGAAGACAAGTGTCTAGTGTAATACTTTTTATTTTTAATCTTTTCGCACTTTTTATTTGGTTCTGTATTAATGACTTTAATAACTAGTTTCTTATGTTGAAGGTGAGTCTTCCTTATCGTTTATCTGTGGTGTCTTGGTATTATTTTGCTGTCTATATAAAATAAAAGATTTTCACCATTCATATCTCCATGGTCTATATGGAGATATGTTGGCTACCTGGTCGGGGGTTAAGGGAACGGTTTGGTAAGAGTCTTGCCTTGTTCAGTGTATAGATCCTGCAAGGACCTGGGTCAAATTTAGTAGGACCTCCTTCAATACTTAACGGTATTGGATGACGGGGGTCCAAACTCTTTGACCCCCTCATATGTAAGCTACTATTAATACTTTAACCCGGCTACTTAGGACTGTATCCCTGCTGACTCAGACTACTTAGCCGAGGGTAACGTCAACTTCAAAAGAGGGGCCTACCATAATATGCATTAATAACTTAATTAATTATCTTTCAATAATCCGATCCTTTAGGATTGTATCCTTGCTGACTCAAACTACTGGGTTGAGGGTAACGTCACCTTCAAAAGAGGGGCCTACTACAATAACTTAGATAATCTCTTAAAAAGTGCAAAAGTGCGGAAATAATCAAAGGTTACACTATACACGAGTCGGAGCCAACTCTTTTGCACTTTTTAAAATAAAACAGATAGACGAGATGAATCACTTGGATCCGACTCGTATTTAGTGTAACCTTTGATTATTTCCGCACTTTTGCACTTTTTAAGAGATTATCTTAGTTATTGTAGTAGGCCCCTCTTCTGGAGGTGACATTACCCTCAACCCAGTAGTTTGAGTCCGCAAGGATACAATCCTAAAGGGTTGGATTATTGAAAGATAATTAATTAAGTTATTAATGCATATTGTGGTAGGCCACTCTTATGAAGGTAACATTACCCTCGGCTAAGTAGTATGAGTCAGCAAGGATACAGTCCTAAGTAGTCGGGTTAAAGTATTAATAGTAGTTTACATATGAGAGGATCAAGGAGTTCGGACCCCCGCCATCCAATACCAGTGGGTATTGAAGGAGGTCCTACTAAAGTTGACCCAGGTCCTTGCAGGATCTATACACTGAACAAGGCAAGACTCTTACCAAACCGTTCCCTTAACCCCCGACCAGGTAGCCAACATATCTCCATATAGACCATGGAGATATGAATGGTGAAAATCTTTTATTTTATATAGACAGCAAAATAATGCCAAGACACCACGGATAAACGATAAGGAAGACTCACCTTCAACATAAGAAACTAGTTATTAAAGTCATTAATACAGAACCAAATAAAAAGTGCGAAAAGATTAAAAATAAAAAGTATTACACTAGACACTTGTCTTCACCAAGTGATGTAAGAGACTTAGGCAAACAAGGCCTTTGATTGTCAAGAACTCTTACTATCAATCTTGGATCCCGAGACTACTCACACAATCTATGATGGACGATGGATGATGGTGGTGGATGTGGGTTGTGATGGTGGTGGTGGGTGGGTGAAGTGTGAGAGAGGTGGTTTGTCAAGGGATTGTTTGCAAATGAGCCAAGCAACCCTATTTATAGCCTGCACAGAAGCCCGGACATGGCCCCGTGTCCACCCATCTTCTCTTTCTTCATTAAATGCAGTTTGTCTGCATTAGTTGACCACGCCCCCGTGTCCGCTGGGCACGACCCCGTGTGCAGAAGTGTATCTGTACTATCAAGATTTTCCTAGATTATGCGAATCTTAGAGTTGACCACGGCCCCGTGTCCGCTAGGCACGCCCTCATGGTGGGTGATAGAAGCTTCTACAACTTTGTCTTTTCTGCAGACACTTGGGCACGCCCCCGTGCTCAGTGAGCACGGGGCGTGTTCAGCCATCTGTTCTCTTGTTTTTGCTTTGGAGGATGCTGTCGAGGGGTCGGGCATGCCACGTTTATTCCTTTTCTTGTATTTATGCTGGATTTTGCTACATTTTTGCTTCTTTTGTTCATTTAAGCTCTTTTAACCCTGAAAATACAAAAGGAAGACAAAAGTACACTTTTTCCAATATTAGTACTAAAAAAAGGGTTAGTTTTATGCCTCATTTGATGTAATTTATATGTTGCATTTTGCACACATCACGTGCTGCTGCAACTTGTTAAAGAAATTCCATCTAATTTTGCAATTGGGACTTATAGTTTGATCATGATATGAAGCACGACTTAATTCCCTCAGATCCACAGTTGTCCAAGACTCAAACGCATCAGAATGATCATAGTATTCCACATCTCCATTACCTCTCTTTACTATGACATTCCTTTTTCTTCATTGTATGCCTAGCTCAGAATACCCAACCTATTCCCGTACTTATCAAATCTATCCTTTTCAGTTGTGATGACGTACATGTCTGGTTTATCACCAAATTCCAAGTTTCTCTCTGCATCCACATTCCTCATGAAAACCATCTTTTTCTTCAATTTCTAATTCCTCATGAAAACCTCCTCATGTTCTTGTTGTTCATTAGCTCTTTCTTCAGCAGTAGATTCCTTAGGAGGATCAGCAAAATCCTTAGGAAATTTTCCTTCTAATTTTTGCTTCAAATCCATAACTACAGCTGTAAGTGATCCCAAATTGGTCTCGAGCTCCTGAATTTTCTGATTCTTGTGTACGATCTCTTCCATCAAGCTGGCAATATGAGTATCCTTAAAGATTCTGTCTTCTTCAAGTACAATAATTCTTCTCATCAAGATTGTCGTTTCATTATCTTCAAACAAATCATCACTATAAGAACTGCTTGAAGTTTCTTGGGTTCTTTCTTGACTGGGCTTAGCAGCTGCTTTAGCTTTCCTCGCAGTAGCTTGAAATAATTCAGTAGCTTTAATTACATTGGCATCTGATGGACCGCTGCTTGAACCTTCACCTGTCCTTGGAGCTGGCATAAAGATTGCCGCTCTCTCATTCTGAAGAAATTCAATTATTGCTGGACTAACAGGTGTTCCCGTGACTTGAATGGGTGGTCGCTCAGAAATAATGGGCATAGTCAATTCATGGGTTATTCTTGTTTCAGTGCTAACCTCACGGCTGATCCTAGGATCCCTTCTGCTACGTTTCCTAGGAGGAAGATCGGCCATGGGATCTTCATCAACATTCTTAGGTTCAGCAGAACTAATCACAGCTGGTTCAGTATGAGGAGGATTCACACTGACCGGCTCTTCAACATTTTGTACTTCTGCTGTGAGACTCTCAGCATTAACCTCTGTCTCATCTTCTCCTACGTTCTCATTCGCCCCTGTATTATCTATCATCCTTTCATCAGCTACATCCTCTTCACTCTCAATCCCTGTCAAATCTATGTTCTCAACTGGTTCACTTGACCCAGGAGGAGCATCTATTATCTCAACATCATGCTCATCAGCAATTGCAGTATTCACCGGTGCCTGTACTTCTTCAGCAACATCAGAGAATGCACCAAACTTGACTAATGGCTTCTTGTTCTGATATGTCACTTGAGTATCAGATCTTGGTTTCTGATTCAGCATAGAAAAGATCATGTGATTCATTATCTTGGTGTCGTATATGGTAACAGTAGGCTATAACTGAGGATACTTAGTTTCCAAGATCATCTGAAGAAATCTGGGAAACTTGAACCATTGCTTCTTGTTTAGAGTTCTGACATTGGCCATCATATCATCAAATACGCATTTGGAATAATTGAATTTCCATCCCTCGACCAGTGATACTAACCCCGAAGATTGCCCGATAGTCAGTGTATCAATGCCACTCTTATTCCCACTGATGCACACTAAATAGACATGAGCCAAGAACCTCCAGTACAGGTGCAATAACTTCTTGGTTGTGGGAGGATAAGATCCGTCATAGCTCATTTTGCTCAAAAACTCCATAACTTTCTCATTTGAATGCTTAACCGGATCATCAGCTGCTCTCCAAATTGTAACATTTCTCGAATAACTTGCTCGGTGATTGAAATCTCTTTGTTTTGAACTTTGGATCTGATCACGGTGTCGCCTTTCTTCGCCGTTGCATTATTCCAAAAGTCGCGTATCCAATCTTCACGTATAATTGGATTCTTTCTAAATGCATGAGCTAATCGGCAAGTGTTCAATCCCACTATCAGCGACTTGTATGACTCGAATCCTTTTGGAGGGTCCGTTATGTAGCACATCACATTCATGCTCTTTTCCAAGTCGGGACATGAATATCAGCTACTGCTTTTCCAATTTCTTCACCAAACAGATCAGGTTAGAAATATTAAACAAATATTGAAACCGAGATTCCTGAGTTTGACCATAAACTTGGTTAAACTAAGTCAAATATTTTAAAAATAATTTTGAGTTTTCTGAAAATATGACTATTTTTACACAATGTTATTCACAAAAACTTCAAAATTATAATAAAAATATATTAGAGTCCAATACTGTTTCAATATAGGCCTAAATATATGAAGCAGGCCCAATAATTAGGGAGTGTGTGGTCAAGTACATGAGTGTGCGGCCCGCACTCCAGTGTGCGAGGGCACAATTGTAATATCAGATGAAATTCTGAGGGCAACATGGTAAAAATCAGGTCAGTCGCACACTTGATGCGGTCAACAAAAGTCAACCACACAGTCGCCTGGTCAACGAAAGTCAACCAGTCAACCGCACACTTCATTTTGGTCAAGGGGTACACTGAAACTCGCACACTGGAATAATCCAGTGTGTGAGGGGCATTTTAGTCCTTTCACACACTGTACGAGGGGCAGTTTTATCCAAACAACTCATATAATTCACCCAACACACTTGCTAAGGGTAAACTTGTAATTAAACCCAAGTGTGCGAGGGCAATTTGGTCCTTTTGCTAGTGTACGGTTCCCTTATCTGGCGCGTGCAAGTCACGCACCGTCTCCGATCATCTTCTCTGGCGATTCAAATAATTTCCAGCGAATATTTTAGAATTCTGGCCAAGATTCTATGGTTCCGATCATCTTCTCCGACCAAGATTCAGAAAATTTTCAATCTGTAACACACTAAAACCCCTAATGTCCTTCTAATCTTAGTCCTAATCACTCTCCAATTTAATTAAACCAATCACACATATTTGGATTCATATGTCCTGCTATCACACTCAGTTTCAATCAAAATAGTAAATGACTAACCTTTGGACTTTGCTTTTCGATTCGACATGATCACAGAGTTTTAAGTAGATCTTGATTATCAGTGATGAATGTAAGAAGAGGATGAAGAGCAACATATGTGCGATGTGGTCTTTGAATTTTTTAGAGAAGATGATGACTGATGATTGTGTAAAGTTGTGCCAGTACTCGAAACCCCAATTAATACCTCAAACCCTTTTTTTTCAAACACATGGGCCCACCAAGTGTGCGGTGGGCCATAATAGGCTTTCTAAAACCGATTTGGATTTTGTGGGACCCACCAAGTGTGCAGTGGGTCTGGCTCAAATCCCGAGACCAAACGTTTTTAAAATTTTACTCAAGATAGTTTTTCACGAAAACACGGTCTCTCTCGATTTTCAAACAAGTTCACATTTTCAATAAAAATTAATATATATACACTATACTATAAACTATTCTAAATATATTATATTTACACAAATTAATTAAATAAACACAATATATTCACACGAAAATTATCAAACAAATTCACACAATTGTTTGCAAGCACTTTTCTTACGGGATCAAATCATGGAGTTTCAGGCTAGACCACACTTATCAACACTAATTTACTTTGGGTGACCTGAGCGATTGCTAGTATATTTGTCCACTTAAACTTATCTCCTTAGGCCTTTTCATATAACGGTCGACAACTAATTTATTATGTTTTTCAATTTAATAACCCCACGTCCCACCCTCCCCTCACAATCCTCAATAAATAAAAACTTATATTTAGGTACTGTTCATTTCGCTGAATTATTAATATATAGGACAATTAATATGAACACTCAATTCAATCACAATCAAATCCTAGAATTTTAATCAGAACACGCTATCATACATGCAGTTTCCCTACCACATATTTCACAAGCCTTTTCTAGGATTCTGAAACCTTGACTGGGACTGGGTTGAGTTGAGAGGAGAACATAATAGATCATTTGCGAAGATGGATATAATGTACAGATCAAACGAGTTTTCTCAGTTTGATATAGGTTTTTCGGGTTTCTTTTGGACACTTGAGGGCCTCTTTCGGGTGTAATTAATCTATAGCGCGGCAACGTACAACTAGGTTTTGCTCACGCAAAATAGAAGCTGACGTTGCCTAGCACCTTCAGGTCTTTGCTCACACAAAACAGAGGAGATACACGAGTTGGTCAGAAAAGATTTCAGAACTAGAACAAAATTGTGTGTATCGGGACATCACACACGCATTCAAATAGCCATGTCCTAATTCCAAGTGACATTCTTTCTTGGGGTCATAGAATAATTTAGTGTTCTGCACAGAGCCAGTCAAAGCGTCCAACCATCAGGATAAAGCCTACCAACATATCGCTCTAGAGTCAAACCATTTCAATATTTGTCTTACGTGAGTCAGCCTTAATCCACATAGTGAAAAGTTATTTCATTTCCCGGGTTATATCAAAGGCTTAGAAAAAACTATTTTTGTATTTTTCTGATTTTTTAATGTTTTTGTGTTTTTCTGATTTTTTAATGTTTTTGTATTTTTTCCGAAAGACTACATCCCCCTAAATTTTTGCTTAAAATTTAAAATAAAAAGAATAAACAAAAAACAATTTTAAGAAACACATTTACAGAAACAAATAAAAATATTTTTGTGTGACCAAGTTCAATCCTCTAAGTCGACCATTTTTAACAGTTCTAGAAGAGCAGTGAAACGTGCTTTATCAACCGGTTTTGTAAAAATATCCACCACATTGTCGTCAGTATGTATTTGCTCCATAGTGATAAGTCCCTGGTTGAAAGAGCCACGTATGAAATGAATTTTTATGGCAATGTGCTTTGTTTTAGAAAATATACCGGATTTTTCACTATTTGGATAGCTGCATCACTGTCACAATAAATGGGAGTCTGGGAGAAATTCAAGCCGTAATCCACCAGCTGGTATTGGATCCATATAAACCAGGAGCAACAGGCTGAAGCGGCTACATACTCAGCTTCTGCAGTCGATAGAGAGACAGTCTGCTGCTTCTTGCATTGCCAGGAGACGAGGCGATCCCCCAGAAACTGGCATCCAACTGATGTGGACTTCATATCACTACCCGCACCTCCAAAGTTACTGTCAAAGAAAGCACAAAAATCAAATGGAGTTCCCTTCGATACAGAAGTCCAAGCCGAGGCCTGCCCTTAAGATATCGAAAGATTCTCTTGATAACATTCAAATGAGAAAGTTTAGGAGCGGCCTGGTAGCGCGCACATTGACACACAGCAAACATAATATCTGGTTTACTGGCCGTAAAATACTTCAACGAGCCAATCATCGACCGGTACAATGTCTCGTTAACAGCTTCTCCCTCCAGATCTCCTATCATCACTAGTCTTTATGCCATAGGAGTATTTGCAGGTTTTGCATCATGAAGTTTGAACTTTGCAATAATGTCATCAACATATTTTCCTTGATGAATTAGGATTCCCTTGGAGTCTTGACGGACTTGCAAACCCAAAAAGAAGTTCATTTCTCCCAGCGCGCTCATTTCAAACTGCTTCTTCATGACTTCTTCGAAATCCTTGCACAATGCGTCACTAGTGGATCCAAAGATGATGTCATCCACATAGATTTGCACTAATATTTGATCTTCGCCCACCATGCGAATGAACAGAGTCTGATCTATGATTCCACGTGCATATCCATTTACGAGCAGGTGCTCTGTCAGAGTAGCATACCATGCACGGGGAGCTTGATGTAACCCATACAATGCTTTGTCAAGCTTATAAACATGAGTTGGATACCATGGATCAACGAAACCGGGTGGCTGCGACACATAGATCTCTTCTTTCACTTTGCCATAGAGAAACGTTGTTTTAACATCCATCTGATAGACCTTGAACCCCATAAACGATGCATAGGCCAGAAGGATCCGAATTGCTTCCAATCTGGCTACAGGAGCATACACTTCATCGTAGTCAAGGCCTTCAATCTGTTTAAACCCTTGAATGACCAATCTTGCTTTATTTTGAACAATCACTCCACTATCGTCTTGTTTTTTTCGACAGACCCATCGAGTTCCAAGTTGATTTCTTCCCAGCAGGCAGTCGAACCAACATCCATACTTGTAATTTTTTCAAACTGGTTCAATTCATCTTACATCGCGTCTACCTAACTAGGTTCTTAAAGAGCCACAATGATTGTCTTAGGCTCGATTTGTGAGATGAAACATGAGAACATACATGTGTTGATGACTCCTGTTTGACTTCTGGTTAAACCCCCAGCTCCTATAGGTCCAATCACATTCTTAATAGGATGATCACGTTGGACACTTGCAGGAATAGCAGTTTCTGGAGCATTCCAGTCAGTGGCAGATTAGTCAAGTTCTCAGGTGCTGCCGGTGCGGTCTGATCAATAACAGGTTCCTCCGTTGAATCATTTGCAACATACTCGTCCGGAATGGGGCCATCGAAAAACATGTCATTTTGATTGTTCAACAAGTCTTCATCATTAGATGAATCTAAAGCTTCCCCTTCTGTGTTAAGAATGTCGGTGTAATCCGGAGCCACTTGTATCTCAGGCGCAGATGTTGAAGATGAGGCTGCAGGTGTGCGATCCCCCACAGCTGTAGAATCCCCTTCAACTTCAACATCCCCCTCTTCTTCAGCATCGTGTGTAACAGTTGAAGGCCGAGGAGCAACATTCAAAGGAACCAAGTTATCTGCATGAGCAACAGGAGAATCATTAATAAAACCAAAGGATTTAAACAAATGAGCATTGTTATAGAGAGTAAATGGTCCGTTTCCAGCATCTATCTGATTTTCCTCGAGCTACTGTACGTCGAATGACTCGACAATCTGTCTTGTCTTCTTGTTGTACACTCTGTATGCTGTCTTGTTCTCGTGTGCAGCTTTCCCAGCATAGCCGATGAAAAAGAATTCATCTCCCCTAGCATCAAATTTCGGTACTGCATCCAAATGCAACAGGGTACATGGGCAACCGAAAGCTCTAAAGTGCCTAACGAAGGGTTTTTCACCAAACATCACTTCATGATGCGTCTTCATGCATGACTTGTTGATAATCACTTTGTTTTGAACCTAGCATGCTGTATTGATCGCCTTATCCCAGAAGAAACCTGGGAGCTTAGAGTCGCACAGCATAGTGCGAGGCACTTCAATTAGGGTTATGTTTTTCTCTCAGCAACTCCATTTTGTTGTGGAGTCCTAGCAGCGCTGTGTTGTCTTGCTATTCCCCTTTGAGCACAGAAGAAGTTCAAGTCATCATTCTTGAAACCGGTTCCATTGTCACTTTGAATTCCCTTCACTTTCTTCCGAGTCTGATTTTCCATGAAAATGATAAATCTCTTCACCAGTTCTGTAGTCTCACTCTTGTTAACTAAGAAGAAAACCCAAGTGAAACGTGAGTAATCATCAGTAATTACCAAACAATAAGACTTTCAAGAGATGCTAAGCATGTTCACTGGACCGAAAAGATCCATGTGAAGGAGCTGCATCACACTATTAATGGTGTTTTACAGGCTTAGGAAAATGTGGTTTTCGATGTTGTTTACCCTTAGCACAAGAAACATATTTTTCGAAAGTTATAAAATCCTTCACGGGTAGATCCCTTACCAACCCTAGTTTTGCAAGACGGTTTAGGTTTTTAACATTAGAATGTCCTCAACAACGATGCCACAACATGGCATTGTGTTCAGAGATTTTTGAAAACAAACAGGCAACGCTTTTAGCAGGTGGTTTGTTCATGTCAATTACATAAGCGTTGCCTTTTCGGTCAGATTTCAACAAAATCCATTCGTCAGGAATAACGATTCCTTGTTTTAGGATGAGGCAGTGTTTGTCAGT
>JARYGA010048111.1:0-34450 GCA_030545235.1 Helianthus tuberosus
TTTTTCCTGCTTATTAATAACTATTTAATATTTCATTGATCAATCATGTGTAACACACAAGTTTCTAAAATATTATAAAAAAACAAAGTAAAATGTTCTAACTTATGTAATACACAAGTTTCTAACCTAATAAGTAAAATGTTATAAAAAGAATATAGTACAACAACGTTCATTTTCTCAAAAAACATTTATTAGTGACTGTGTCACTATGTGTGTTGATCGATTACATTACATGTATTCAAGCGTGACATGTTTATTCAAACCGTGCAATGCACGGATTTTTAAAAGACGTATTCATAATTAGTCTTATCATTTATTAATATCTATGTATAATGAATATCTTTAATTATAAAAAATAAGTATTATATTATTATTATACATATTAAAAGAAAGGGTTGATGAACAGTAAACAATATTAATATTATATATGTTATTATATTTTTTTCTAGCTTTTAATTATTTTTTATATTAATTAAACATAATTTGTTTTTCTATTATAACTTTTATGATATGATGTTTTCTAAAATTTTGAGTATGGAGTTACGACATGTCTATTTTTTATCTACGTTTTAGTATTTATTATATGTGGACGCCGTTTATCCTTTACATTATTTTAATAATACAAGTAATGCCTTATAAAATTTCGACTATAATGTTGTGATATGCTTATTTTTATCAATATTTAAATATAAGTTTTGTTTGAATCGAACGGGTAAAATATAATTGTTTTTTTTTTGTTGTTTATTGTGACGAACCAAACTAATACCATTTGAACAACTTCGACTATAATGTTGCGACATGCTTATTTTTAGCGAGTGTTGGTACCATACCCTTACCGTGACTAACTAAATTGACACCGTCCTAGCAACATCAATGCCCTGTCGATTTCGACCGAACAACATTGGTACTGGTATCGTTATTATTGAAACCGGTATTCGTTTTTATGGTTTTCGTCTTTTGACTATTGCAACATCAATGCCCTGTCGATTTCAACTGAACAACATTGATACAGGTATCGTTATTATTGGAACCGATATTCGTTTATTTTTTGGTTTTATCTTTTGGTTACTATATCGAGTGCCGATACCATACCGATCTCATTATAAATCGAGCTGATACTTTAGTAAACCCGCCGTAACACGCGGGGAATATTATTAGTTTATAATTAAGTGGTAGGGAGACAAGGGAAAACAAAAAAATAGATAGCTTCAATAAATAACACGTGTCTCCTATATTTTTTTTATTACATAGTAAGTATAGATAAGTGTAGATATAGATATAAGGGTGGGGTTCGGCTACAAAGTCAATTTTCCTACAAAGTGTACAAAGTCATAAAACACCACAATTTCAGCCATAAAACACACTCAAACCCTACAAATAACAGAGTGAAAATACTAAAACACAATATCCAAACCCTAACAATCCATAAAAACTTCAAATACACCATCGTAGAACTATGAATATAAAACACAACATGATAATCAACATAAAACACACTAATGTTAGTCATTCGATAACCAAAGCCTTATCATCCGAAACACAACACAAAACCCACAAATATGGTGTTTTAGTAATCTTCACGTTGTTATTTGTATTTTTTGAGTGAGTGAGTTTTATGGTTGACATTATAGTATTTTATGACTTTTTATGTCACACCCCAACCGATGGCGGAAACATCGGGGCATGACACTGAGCGAAACAGATTGTACAGAAGTTTCCATAACAATTATCATTACCAATCAATTTAAAATAACATGTCCCATACCATGTCTCAAAAGGTAAACAAATTATTACAGACAAAATCTAGGCAAATAGTTCTATTCCGACAACTCAGATTTTCAAACAGAGCAATTGTTTATCTGCTTCTAGAGACCCTGGATTTAATTTGTACAAACAACTATTTGTTGGCCTCTAGAGCCTTATTCTAGCCTCGATTTCCTACCAGATGTGCATCCTAAGCACCTGTCACATACGTTAAAATAAAGTCAATACATATAATGTAAAGGTGAGCATACAAGTTTGATAATAGCATATAGAGTTCGAAATTCATTTACGCATAACCAGCACGTACACATAGTGAAATGAGGCATGTTAGTTAACGACATAGATCCATCAATACCAATGACTGCGGGTTGACTGCCAGAGGCAGTTCGCAATACATGATTACCACCGTAATCCATGCAAGTAATTGTCCTTAACAACCCCCGGGTGAACGGGTGCTGAGTCCAAACTATAGTACTATCATTGCTAAGGCAGGTAGACATCATTCCATGTGTAAACATAACAAACAAGCATTCATAAGCTACGTATAACATGCATTAACGGTTAGCGTTCAAATAGTATTGAGTAGTGTGTTTATTGTGGTTTGAATATTCGTAACGTATGTAACACCCAAAAGTGCATAAAGCAAAAAGGGATCGAGTATACTCACAGCGGTTGATGGATTGAAGGGAGCGCTTAGCGAGTAAGGTTAGCCTGAATAGTTTGATAGCATAACGATAAGTGGCGCGTAAAACGGTGCAAAGTATCAGTGGCTCGGACAGCAGTTCGGTCGGATGGTAATCCGATCGGACGGCTTGTTCGTGCGGATGACAATCCGTTCGAATGGTCATCCGGTCGGGCAGCTTGTCCGGTCGGATGACTATTCGAGTGGATTGTTTCTTTCTATGAGAAGGAGGTGTTTGTGTATGATGGCTTGACTTTTGAAGTTTTCGTTGTAGCATTTTGAAAACATTGAAGTATCTCTATCCTTCAAGTTGGTCGATCGGACGGTCAGTCGTGCGGATGACAATCCGCTCAGATGGTCATCCGGTCGGACGGTAGTCCGGTCGGACGGCGACTCTAGTAACGAGGTTACTTAATGGGAACAAATTCACAACAGAAGAGTCACTCGGTCGGATGTCCATTCGACCGGGTGGCAACCCTGTTAATGAACATGTTGATAATTGTTTAAGTCATTAAAGTCCTAGTATCTCATGATCCGAAGAGTAATCCGGTCGGATGGTAATCCGATCGGATGACAATTCGTTCAATACTCAAACTTCAGATATGGTTGATTAAGTGCAGGACCCAAGGTGTGATCCGTTTGGATGGCAATCCGTTCGGGTGGCTTATCCGCTCGGACAGTAGTCCGGTCGGATAGCACTTCGTCTCGGTTGCTCCGTCCGTCTTACACTTGGTTGTTTTGTTTATTTATCGTTTTATCGAGACGTTTTGACAATGTGTTAACCAACAGAATCCCATCTTGACCCAAGTGACCTGATCGACCAGGAATCACCCTAGTTCGGCCAGTTAACCGGTTCAAGATGGTTGTTTTTGTTTAACCCGAGGTCGGTGGTCTCGTGAGTAGAATCCAGATCTTGAGCTAGCATAACACTAATAATGAGCAGGAGACTAGATCAAGGGCCGATTCTATCAGTTTTGAGTGCATTGAGTGTAAAAGAGTTGAAAGAAAGTTGGAAACCATCTTTCAATCCTTTTTCACCGTGAATGTGTGAGATCTTTGTTTATTTGTGTGGAAATCTGTTAGGTCTAAGTTGTTCTTGGTGGATTGAGGCCAAAACATGAAGTTCTTCAAGAACTCATGATGACGTCACCCTAGAACACCTCAAATCTAGTGATTTCACGGTTAAAAGTTAAGATTCAAAGGATAGAAAGGTGTAGGAGTGCATGTAGATCAAGAAAGTACAAGATTTAGGGTGAGATCTTACCGGAATCGAAGAAATGGTGAGGAGAGCGTGTTGTTCGGTCAGACAGTTTCCAAAAGTAGAAAGAATGAAAGTGACATGGGTATTTATAGAGTTACCCAAAGAGGAAAGTGTGGGTCGGTCGGATGGCATCCCGCCCGGATGACTATCCTGTCGGATGTCATCTCGGTCGGATGGCATCTTGGCACCACGACCAAGTGGCAGCCCGGTCAGATGGGTATCCGGCCGGATGGCACTTGGTTCGTGTGTTCGACGCGACGATCTTTGATATTTCGATTGCAATTGCGGGCGATGCGATGCGAATACGATGGAGTTTCCTATTCAAATTACTTTCAGTCCCAACTATTCATATCTCGCACTATCTCTTCTCCACTAATTATCATAGTTCGATTTCGATTGAGTTCGATTGCGTTTCGAGTTCCGATTGCGTTTCGATTGATTACCGCAACACAACATAAATAAACATGCACAAGTAACACGTAAGGCACACACACACGTATAACAATATCCAAAATGCGTAATTCGAGTTACGATTCGATGTCGATTTGATTAGCATAGTTTGATTACCGTTTTGTTAACTTTATCGCATTGTTACTTCATATAGTTCACAGTCGTAAGTTGATTAGATAGCGAATAACATACGTCGATTATTGTAATTATTGACACTTACTCCACATAATACAACTAAAATAAACACATAAAACTAATTCACTATAAGTCAAGTCGCGCGATCGGTCGTTGACTTGACCTTGACTTTGACTTTGACTTTCCTGAAAACACGGGGTGTTATAGCCTCCCCTTGTTTAGGGAATTTCGTCCCGAAATTAGGCTGAAAGTTGTACCACACCGTGAATCACTTTCTCTCTCTAGACTTTCACTCTCTAGATCAAGCTTTTCCAAACAACTCCGGGTACTTCACCTTCATGTCGCTTTCGAGTTCCCAAGTGAACTCTGCACCTCGTTTGCCTTCCCATCGGACTTTCACAATAGGAATACGCGAGCGTCTGAGCTGCTTGGTTTGGCGATCCATGATTTCGACAGGCTTTTCCACAAAGTGTAGGGTTTCGTTTACTTGAAGGTCATCGAGAGGTACAATTAGATCATGCTCAGCTAGGCACTTTCGGAGGTTTGACACGTGGAAAGTCGGGTGGACGTTACTAAGTTCCTCCGGTAGTTCGAGTCTGTAGGCGACTTTTCCGATCCTTTCCAGAATCTTAAAAGGTCCAACATATCGAGGCGCTAGTTTCCATTTCTTGCCGAATCTGACCATACCCTTCCAAGGTGATACCTTTAGGAGTACGTTGTCGCCAACGTCAAATTCAAAGGGCTTGAGTCGTCTATCGGCGTAACTTTTCTGTCCACTTCGAGCTTTCAACAAGTTGTCTCGAATTTGGAGAATTTTGTCAGTCGTTTCTTGCAATAGCTCAGGACCGGTTAATTGCGAGTGACCGATCTCGTGCCACACAATAGGCGATCGGCATTTGCTTCCGTATAAAGCCTCGAATGGTGCCATTTGAATGCTGGAATGATAACTGTTGTTATACGAGAATTCGACTAACGGCAGGTATTTATCCCAATTACCACCGAAGTCTATGACACACGAACGGAGCATGTCTTCAAGAGTACGAATCGTTCTTTCAGTCTGACCGTCGGTTTGAGGGTGGAAAACGGTACTTAGATTAAGCGATGTACCGAGTACCGTTTGAAACGTTTCCCACAGTCGCGAGGGAAACCGAGCATCACGATCAGAGATGATGTCGCGAGGCGTCCCATGATTACAAATGATCTCGTCGGTGTAGATTCGGGCTAATCGTTCTACCTTGTAGTCTTCCCGTATTGGCAAAAAGTGAGTTGATTTGGTTAGTCGGTCAACAATAACCCAGATGCTGTCGTGACCTGATGACGTGTGCGGAAGCTTTGTTATGAAGTCCATAGCTATACTCTCCCACTTCCACATAGGGATTGGTGGTTGCTCGACTAAGCCAGAGGGTCTTTGGTGTTCAGCCTTGACTCTTGCGCAAGTTAGGCACTTCCCAACGTAAAGAGCAATATCCCTTTTCATGCCAGGCCACCAGTATTTGTAGCGAAGATCCTGGTACATTTTGTCGGCACCGGGATGAATAGAATACCGGGATTTGTGGGCTTCGTCCATCAAAATCTGTCACAAATCGGTCCGTTTGGGGATCCAAATTCGGTCCAGAAAGTGGAATATCCCATTTGATTTACTCACAAGCTGGGCTCCATCGTGGTAGATTCGTTCCTTCTTCAGAGTGCGTTCATTAAAACATGCGTGCTGAGCTTCACGGATGAGGGTTTCGAGATTCGTATTGGACTTGAACGTCACGAATGCTGAGCAAATAACTTCGTCTGCTGAGAGCGTCGAAAACAACATTTGCTTTGCCTGGGTGATAACGAATCTCACAGTCGTAATCGCTGAGAAGTTCTACCCATCGGCGTTGACGCATATTAAGTTCCTTCTGATTAAAGATATGTTGTAGGCTCCTATGATCGGTGAAGATCGTACACTTTGTACCATACTGGTAGTGTCGCCAAATCTTTAAAGCAAAAACAACTGCGCCTAGCTCGAGATCATGGGTTGTATAGTTCTTCTCGTGGATTTTGAGCTGACGAGATGCGTACTCTATAACCTTGTCCCGCTGCATAAGGACACAACCGAGACCAAGGTTGGAAGCATCACAGTAGACAATGAAATCGTCGTTTCCGTCGGGCAATGTGAGAACAGGAGCATTGCAAAGCTTGTGCTTGAGGGTTTGAAAGGCAGACTCTTGTTCAGTTCCCCAAACAAAAGGCTTGTCTTTATGCGTGAGAGCGGTAAGCGGCACAGCGATCTTTGAGAATCCTTTGATAAATCGTCGATAATAGCCCGCTAGTCCGAGGAAAGAACGGACTTCAGACGGGTTCTTAGGTGTAATCCAACTCTTAACGGCTTCAATCTTCGCAGGATCGACATGAATACCTTGACTATTGATAATGTGACCCAGAAACTGAACTTCCTCCAGTCAAAATTCACACTTGGAGAACTTGGCATAGAGTTGGTTCCCCTGGAGTAGCTCGAGAACCAAACGTAGATGTTGCGCGTGTTCGGCTTTCGATTTGGAATAGATCAAGACATCGTCGATGAATACGATGACGAAACGGTCGAGATATGGTTTACACACGCGATTCATCAGATCCATGAAAACCGCAGGTGCGTTAGTTAAACCAAAGGGCATAACAACGAATTCGTAGTGGCTGTATCGAGTGCGAAATGCGGTTTTGGGTATATCCTCCTCTTGAATGCGTAGTTGGTGATAGCCTGAGTGTAGATCGATCTTTGAGAAACATGTAGCACCTTGTAGCTGATCAAACAAATCGTCAATGCGAGGTAGGGGATAGCGGTTCTTGATAGTTAACTTATTCAATTCCCGATAGTCGATGCACATCCTGAACGACCCATCCTTCTTTTTGACGAAAAGGACTGGCGCGCCCCAAGGAGAGGTGCTCGGGCGAATGAAGCCTTTCTCAAGTAATTCCTGGAGTTGGTTCGAGAGTTCACACATTTCGGACGGTGCGAGTCGGTAAGGGGCTTTGGCAATAGGATTGGCTCCAGGGATGAGGTCGATTCGAAATTCGATATCACGACTTGGTGGTAAACCTGGAAGGTCGTCAGGAAACACATTAGGAAATTCACGAACCACAGGAACGTCTTTTACTTTTGTCTTTCCTTTCTTTTCCTTCTCCGCTACTACAATGTTAGCCAAGAAAGCTCTGTATTCCTTGCGGAGATACTTGCTAGCTTGGACACATGACATGAGTTTGAGACCTTTCGAAGCAGTTTCGCCATAAACACACAATAAATCGCCATCCGCGAGCGAGAATCGAATCATCTTGTCGAAGCACACAACTTCAGCATGGTTTTCGCGAAGAAAGTCCATGCCTACTATGACATCAAAACTTCCGAGTTGCATCGGAATAAGGTCGATCGGGAAGATGTGATTGTTGAGCTCGAGAGTTCAATCACGAAGAACAGAATTAACGGCGACAGTTCTTCCGGTAGCAACTTCAACATCGAAAGTCGTAGGGAGATGGGCGCGTTTACGGTTAAGGAGTTTCTCAAATTCGAACGATACAAAGCAATTATCGGCACCAGTATCAAATAGACATGAAGCATAAATACCATTCACGAGGAACGTACCATTGACCACGTTGTTTTCGGCTTGGGCTTGGCGCATGTTGATGTTGAAAGTTCGAGCACGTGCTGCTTGTTGTTGTTGCTGCTGCTGGTGAGGCTGCTGCTGCAGGGGCTCTTGCTTCACAACCCTGTTTGGGCACATGTTGGCGAAATGGTTAGGATCGCCACATGCGAAGCAGGCTTTGGCGTTGACCGTGGGTGCCGGAGGAGCTTGTTGACCCTGAGGGGCGGTGAGTAGAGCTTGATGAGCAGGAGCTTGTCGAGCACGGCAGTTGGTAGTGAAATGGCCGTACATATTGCAATAAGCACAAAAACGGCAAGCGATGGTAGTCGGGTGGTGGTAGGTGATGTGTGCAAAATGCAACATATAAATTACATCAATTGTGGCATAAAACTAACCCTTTTTTAGTACTAATGTTGGAAAAAATGTGCTTTTGTCTTCCTTTTGTATTTTCAGGATTAAATGAGCTCAAATTAACAAAAGAAGCAAAAAGACAGCTAAATCTAACATAAATACAAGAAAAGGAACAAACGTGGCATGCCCGACCTCCTCGAAAGCATCTTCCCAAGCAAAACAAGAGAACAGAAGGTTGAACACGCCCCGTGCTCAGTGAACACGGGGGCGTGCCCAAGTGTCAGCATAAAAGACAAAGTTGTAGAAGCTTCCATCGCCCACCACGGGGCCGTGGTCAACTATAAGATTCGCAGAATCCAGACAAATCTTGATAGTACAGATATGCTTCTGTACACGGGGTCATGCCCAGCGGACACGGGGCTGTGGCCAACTAATACAGACAAGAGCAATTAATGAAGACAGAGAAGGAGGATGGACACGGGGCCGTGCCCAATGGACATGGGGCCGTGCCCGAGCTACTGTTCAGGCTATAAATAGGGGTGGTTGGCTCATTTGCAAACCATCCCTTGGCCCACCACCTCTCTCACACTTCACCCACCACCCACCACCATCACAACACCATCATCCACCACCATCATCCATTGTCAATCATAGAGTGTGTGAGTCGTCTCGGGATCCAAGATTGATCGTAAGAGTTCTTGACAATCAAGGCCATGTTTGCCTAAGTCTCTTACATCACTTGGTGAAGACAAAGTGTCTAGTGTAATACTTCTTATTTTTAATCTTTTCGCACTTTTTACTTGGTTATGTATTAATGACTTTAATAACTAGTTTCTTATGTTGAAGGTGATTCTTCCTTATCGTTTGTCCGTGGTGTCTTGGCATTATTTTACTGTCTATATAAAATAAAAGATTTTCACCATTCATATCTCCACGGTCTATATGGAGGTATGTTGGCTACCTGGTCGGGGGTTAAGGGAACGGTTTGGTAAGAGTCTTGCCTTGTTCAGTGTATAGATCCTGCAAGGACCTGGGTCAAATTTAGTAGGACCTCCTTCAATACCCACCGGTATTGGATGGCGGGGGTCCAAACTCTTTCATCCCCTCATATGTAAGCTACTATTAATACTTTAACCCGGCTACTTAGGACTGTATCCCTACTGACTCAGACTACTTAGTCGAGGGTAACGTCACCTCCAAAAGAGGGGCCTACCATAATATGCATTAATAACTTAATTAATTATCTTTCAATAATCCGACCCTTTAGGATTGTATCCTTGCTGACTCAAACTACTGGGTTGAGGGTAACGTCACCTTCAAAAGAGGGGCCTACTACAATAACTAAGATAATCTCTTAAAAAGTGCGAAAGTGCGGAAATAATCAAAGGTTACACTAAACACGAGTCGAAACCAAGTGATTTATCTTGTCTATCTGTTTTTATTTTTATTTTATTTTTCAGCATTTTAGTTAGTTTTTATTTTTCTAGTTTAAAAACCTTTTTCTAAACTTTTGATTTGATTAGACGTTGAGGATAAACTGGTACTAAAAGCTCTTGTGTCCTTGGACGACCTCAGTATCTTACCAACACTATACTACGCTCACGATGGGTGCACTTGCCCATATGTGTGTTTAGTGTTAGTAAATATCGTGTTTTATAAATTTAAAACTTGGCTAAAAAGTGTTAAAAAGGGCTTAACATATGCATTAAAAACTAATAACACTCACGCACATCAGTAGGTACAAGTAGGGCAAAGCGGGTGTGGCCCAGTGTATGCACGCTTAGCAAAGGGTGCATTTGCCAGGGGCGCCGCTACTTGACGCTGTTGAGCGGGTACAGCTTGAATCGGTGCAGCAGTGATCGCACAGTTCTTGTTGCTGGAGCTGTTCTTTCTCTTGTTGCTCGATGCGGTGGTGGTTTCAGCAGTTGGTGCGGCGGTGGTAGCTTGATGCAGGTTCTTTGAAACTTTATCCCAGACCCCAGCCTTAACCCGCTTGTCGTTGATTTCAGCGGCCAGTAGGTAAGTCTCTTCAATCGTTGTAGTCTTGGCCGCTTGCACAAAATCGGCAACAGTCAGGCAGGGCTCGGATATACTTCTTGATCGCGATCTCTGGAGTCTTGACTTGATCGGGACAGATAATGCTGAGCTGCTTAAAATGAGCACTGAGAGCAGCGTTCTCTCCATCCTTCTGCTTTATGTGCCAGAATTCATCTTCTAACTTTTGTTCACGAGGAGGGCAGAATTCTTCCAGCATGACCTCCTTGAGTTCGTCCTATGACAGACCGTAGGCTGCATCATTCCCTCGTTTGTTTCTCTCGGCCGTCCACCAGTCTAGTGCGCGGGACTGGAAGACGCCGGTAGCGTTTAGAGTGCGAAGGTCGTCGGGGCAACCGCTCTGTCGTAGAGTGACCTCAATGGAATCAAACCATTGGAACAACGCTGTAGGGCCTTCCTCGTCAGTGAATTCCTTTGGCCCACAAGACTTGAACTGCTTGAAACTAAAGGTAGTCTTAGTAGCAGTCTTGGGAGTTTCGGTTCTCGACTCCTCAGATGATTTGCTGACGTTCTCGTAGACATCACTCACAGCTTTTGCTACGTGTTTCGCGATGATAGCAGCGAGACGTTTGTCTCTTAGCTCTTGGCGAGAGAGTCGCGGGCGACGGGATCCTGATGATGGTCCAGGTGACATTGTCTGCAACAGACATCGCCATAGGTCTCAGACACATCATAATCAAATCTCACCTCACACGTCTAATACTTACTAAAGCTCAGGAACACATCAACCACTTAGGCACATAATCACATAAGCACATAATCACATATAAACACAGAAGCACATAAACACGTAGGGCACAGAGTCACAGAAGCATGTAATCACCAGATGCTATCAAAATACAGAAACCTATCATTCAAAGCTCGCGAGTGTTCGAATATAACGATCGCGAATAACTTGTCAAGTAGTATAGTATAAACGTATATATCATAGTATAAGGTCGTCTATAATTCAACGATTTGGCAGCGTTTTGAGATAGAAATGCAGTGCGAGTCGTGCGTGTCGATCGAAGTGAAAGCAAAAATCGAATAAATTCCCAAAATTTAAACACATAAATTGGTAAACACACATATAAGCACATAAAAACAACGAATAATCAGAGTCAGCAGTTGCGGGCTCAGAATCAAAACGCATAAAAATCGAGGTATAGATCATCTGCGGCTATTAGACATTGACTAACCAAAGTGATTCGACTATTCTCAAGACTTGTTGTGCACATTTGACCTTCAGGACAGTGCCTTGGCCTCGATTCTTGGGCGTTGGGCACGCATCCCGTTAGTCATATCGTGACTTCAGGTCGTTGGAGTTCGTCGAAATTCTGGTGAGAGTTTTGTAAAATGAGCGGAACAAGTCATCAAGGTTAGGGTTTCACCCCTAGCTTAACAACTTCGTTCCTATTTTTAATAAAATAGAGGAGATTATTCATCAAAATACGGATTTCACTCCTGATTTGGCATAATTCTCCCCGTTTGTAGATAAAATGCGGGTTGATTAAGCAACTTTAGTCAGGAGTTTGCGGTTTTCACACCTATTCTTGACTTAGTTGCTTCTTCATGGTTGAAAATTCGAGTGCAGTGATAGTGTAGCATAAGCGAGAAATAGCGTTAAGCTCGTACATAATCCCTAACGAATAGGCACAAGTCGGTCTGTTGGTTCCTAACTATAGACTAGGTATCTAAGACATCGACCCGGACTAGGTCGTGTCTTACCTAATTCCCTATAGTTATGGCTCTGATACCAATCTGTCACACCCCAACCGATGGCGGAAACATCGGGGCATGGCACTGAGCGAAACAGATTGTCCAGAAGTTTCCTTAACAATTATCATTACAAATCAATTTAAAATAACATGTCCCATACGATGTCTTAAAAGGTAAACAAATTATTACAGACAAAATCTAGGCAAATAGTTCTATTCCGACAACTCAGATTTTCAAATAGAGCAATTGTTTATCTGCTTCAAGTCGGTCGATCGGACGGTCAGTCGTGCGGATGACAATCCGCTCGGATGGTCATCCGGTCGGACGGTAGTCCGGTCGGACGGCGACTCTAGTAACGAGGTTACTTAATGGGAACAAATTCACAGCTGAAGAGTCACTCGGTCGAATGTCCATTCGACCGGGTGGCAACCCTGTTAATGAACATGTTGATAATTGTTTAAGTCATTAAAGTCCTAGTATCTCATGATCCGAAGAGTAATCCGGTCGGATGGTAATCCGATCCGATGGCAATTCGTTCAATACTCAAACTTCAGATATGGTTGATTAAGTGCGGGACCCAAGGTGTGATCCGTTCGGATGGCAATCCGTTCGGGTGGCTTATCCGCTCGGACAGTAGTCCGGTCGGATAGCACTTCGTCTCGGTTACTCCGTCCGTCTTACACTTGGTTGTTTTGTTTATTTATCGTTTTATCGAGACGTTTTGACAATGTGTTAACCAACAGAATCCCATCTTGACCCAAGTGACCTGATCGACCAGGAATCACCCTAGTTCGGCCAGTTAACCGGTTCAAGACGGTTGTTTTTGTTTAACCCGAGGTCGGTGGTCTCGTGAGTAGAATCCAGATCTTGAGCTAGCACAACACTAATAATGAGCAGGAGACTAGATCAAGGGCCGATTCTATCGGTTTTGAGTGCATTGAGTGTAAAAGATTTGAAAGAAAGTTGGAAACCATCTTTCAATCCTTTTTCACCGTGAATGTGTGAGATCTTTGTTTATTTGTGTGGAAATTTGTTAGGTCTAAGTTGTTCTTGGTGGATTGAGGCCAAAACATGAAGTTCTTCAAGAACTCATGATGACGTCACCCTAGAACACCTCAAATCTAGTGATTTCACGGTTAAAAGTTAAGATTTAGAGGATAGAAAGGTGTAGGAGTGCATGTAGATCAAGAAAGTACAAGATTTAGTGTGAGATCTTACCGGAATCGAAGAAAAGGTGAGGAGAGCGTGATGTTCGTTCAGAGAGTTTCCAAAAGTAGAAAGAATGAAAGTGACATGGGTATTTATAGAGTTACCCAAAGAGGAAAGTGTGGGTTAGTCGGATGGCATCCCGCCCGGATGACTATCCGGTCAGATGTCATCTCGGTCGGATGTCATCTTGGCACCATGACCAAGTGGCAGCCCGGTCGGATGGCTATCCGGCCGGATGGCACTTGGTTCGTGTGTTCGACGCGACGATCTTTGATATTTCGATTGCAATTACGGGCGATGCGATGTGAATACGATGGAGTTTCCTAGTCAAATTACCTTTAGTCCCAACTATTCATATCTCGCACTATCTCTTCTCCACTAATTATCATAGTTCGATTTCGATCGAGTTCGATTGCGTTTCGAGTTCCGATTGCGTTTCGATTGATTACCACAACACAACATAAATAAACAGGCATAAGTAACACGTAAGGCACACACACACGTATAACAATATCCAAAATGCGTAATTCGAGTTACGATTCGATGTCGATTTGATTAGCATAGTTTGATTACCGTTTTGTTAACTTTATCGCATTGTTACTTCATATAGTTCACAGTCGTAAGTTGATTAGATAGCGAATAACATACGTCGATTATTGTAATTATTGACACTTACACCACATAATACAACTAAAATAAACACATAAAACTAATTCACTATAAGTCAAGTCGCGCGATCGGTCGTTGACTTGACCTTGACTTTGACTTTGACTTTGACTTTCCTGAAAACACGGGGTGTTACATTTTATACTTTGTAGGAAAAATGGACTTTATAGCCAACTCTCATCAATAGATATAAATATCTATAATATAGATTATTATTATGGGTAAGAAGTAGATATAGATATAAATATCTATTAGGTTACAGGGTGTGGTCATGATCCTTATGATCACCATGACCTTCCACATCAGCGCCATATCACCTACTTCTAATCCATCATCCAAAACCACTACCCTAAGACCATGCGTAGTGGTAAGGGTGAATAATGCTCCCACCCTTGGACGTTTTCCGCCATTTGGCAGTACAGTCAGCAAGGGGCATTATTGGACGTTTTTCTAAAATGGATGTAGTGGGGATGTGGGTATTATGTTAAAAAGGGGTGTAAAGAATTAAATAAAAAAAACTAACCAAAAAAAGAGGATTGGCCAAGAAAAAAAGGGATTCATCTGATTGGTCACCATTTTACCATTTGAGCGTGTTTAAAAAAACGCCTGGAGGGCTTTTTCGCTCAATCACGCCCAAAAACGCTCAAGGGGGTGGGGACGGGGCAATATTGGGCGTGTTTGGGGGCTATTTTTGAAAAAAATAACGCCCATTACGCATGGTCTAAGGGTATGGTCATGACTCAAACCACTATTATCTTATTTTAATTTATTTTTGTGAAAAGGAAAGGAAATATTGAATAAGGCAAGGGGGTCCATGGTTACCATGGTTTAATCCATGGGAATCATGGTGGATAAGATAATGAGGTGATGTAGCAATCCATTAATGGTCCTACGTGGCAATTGATGACCCGATGTAACACCCCGAAAATTCGTGGGCAATAAAATAACGACACGTGTCGTGTATGACACAAAGCGTTATAAACTCGGATTATTTAAAAATGTTTGACAGGAATTAAAAGTGTCGTTATGTTAACTTTTGCACCTCTGAACGACCTCGTTATAAATCCCGAGACTCAAATTATATTAAAAACATCTAGAATATATTAATGTTCAGGGAATATTAACATTAATGGTTGACAATTGTAGTGGTGGTCTCCTACAAAGAAAAAAAAGGATGGTAAACCTTGGTTTTCGGTAATTGTTTTTGGATTCAAAGCAAACTAATGCCAATGGTAGGGTATAGAACTGATATATGAGGTCCCTAACTGTCAAAAAGAAGTCCACAAGTCGTATCTACCTGTTTACCCCTTCAAAACGCCAAAGATCAACGTTTTTCCGCGTCAGACAGGAGGCTTACGGACCGTAAGCCAGACCTTTACGGTCCGTAAGCATGTTGCCAGCGACCAGAAACCTTCTGTTGGCTGTTATGCGCGATTGTGACCTATTCCACCGGTTTTTCTCACTTGTAAACGACCCCTAGGCACCTCCTACATACTAGAGACATGTGTATATCAGTTGTGGAGTGTTGTAGACTTTGTTGTCATCAATTCATGGTGCCATGAACACTATATAAACCTCATAAGTTGCAACTCTTTGATCATTCCATTCTCAATCCAAGTCTGATCAATTGAGGAGCTTTCAAGCTGAATACAAGGCCTCTCTAATCATCATTAAACACTTGGTAAGTTGACTAACCTTTCTAAATTAATTATAGCTTAGTATTTTAGCTAAGAGTCAAACCGACGTAACTACGGTTTGACTTCGTAATTAATTAATGATAGCTCAGTCGTATGTCGAATTAAGAGTACCGTTAAGTAGGTAATTATATGATTATTAAACCCTTATAAAGGCACGTACCGATTCCAGACCTAACCAGGTCGTTTGTCGGGTCAAACGTTGACCGAAAAAGTCAACAGAAATATAAAATATGATTTAATGCACAATTAGCAATACGTAATGCGTGTAAACTGTTTTAGACTTAATATAACCTG
The DNA here is from genome assembly GCA_030545235.1 of Helianthus tuberosus. Taxonomy (NCBI): domain Eukaryota; kingdom Viridiplantae; phylum Streptophyta; class Magnoliopsida; order Asterales; family Asteraceae; genus Helianthus; species Helianthus tuberosus. Next base: position 15,874 of record JARYGA010048111.1, read on the forward strand.
GTAATAAGTGCACGGACATGTCTAAACTCCTTCGACTCGACAACTCTCAGTTTTGAACCGGTTCGGAACCGAAAGTCCCGAAACTTTGACTTTCACGTTGACTTCAGTTCTGGCCCGAGTTAGATGGAATTAGAAATGCCTTAATGCTTCATTAGGGTTAGGTTACTTGATAGTATAAGTCTCTGTACTTGTTTCGTTGATTATCCAATTAATATGCAAGTTTCCGTTAATCGCTCATATGTTGACCGTTATGCCCTTATTACCTTAAAACATGAATTATGAAAATGTAAAAGTGTAGGAACCTTAAATACTGATATATAAACTTGTATGCAAAATTTGACATCAGTTTGACTTGTAGATTAAGAGTTATGCTCATTAGCGTAATTACGGTGCTTTATGTTAATAAAATGGCGTAATTAGCGTATAGCCTAATTAAACATACTTTTTGGTATCAAACGAATTACCCACTGATGTAATATATTATTTTGGGAATTTTAAAGATTTTTAATTAATTTTAGGCTGAGCATAACTCATAGTCGTAGGCTTAATTCGGTAGTTGTCGGTTTTGCCCTTACGGGCCATAAAATGAGTTTTACACATCTAAACGACTCCAAACCTTTTGCTACTGATTAGTTATGATAAATAAATTATTTTAAGCCTTCTGGAAATACAAAAATGTCAGATTTAAGTATCGAACCCGGTAATGGCCTTTAATCGCCTTAATTAGCGTTTTTAACGCATAATATGTTTTCAAATCATATTGGACATACCCGGGTTGATACCTACTGATATAAGAGGCAAATTATGATATTTTAACAGTAAGCAAAGGTTGATAAACTCAGACTTCAGTTTTGAGCTTTTCGGCTTATGTGAAATTACCAAAATACCCCTACGGGGCCTAGTTTGGTTAAAAATGATAAGTTTCACATACATGCTATAGCCTACTGTTAAAACTCATCAAATTGAGTATGTTTGCTGTTTACATCAGACCTTTAACTCAGTTAGACATTTAAACTCTTTTACAAACTTTAAAATGACCAAACTACCCCTACGGGGCATAGTTTGTGTTTAAATTAGTTTCGGGCATAACGAAAGACACCTTACTGATGTCACAACATATTTGAGACATAATTAACTTAGGAAACCTGTATATAGCTCTCATGACTACCTGTCACGCTTATTACGCGTACGGTTCGGTTTATGTAACAAGTTTACATAAACTAGCCGAAACGGGTCAAACCTTAACGGTTTTATCTCAAAATCCAGAATGTGAATAATAAACCCATATTAAACAAGTCTCCAAACTTGTCGGGTCTGAATCACATTCTATCCGGTCTTCGCTTAATCGTGCGTACGAACCGTATCTTGAAACTAGCCGGTCTAAGCTTAAGCTTAATAAAAGTCCCGTTAGAATTCTAATAGGTTATATTAAACCTTCGTTCCAGATTAGGAGAAACAGTAAAAGCTACGTGCATTCTGCTTATTGTGATTTATACTTGCATCAGGTAAATACTTTTAACTTATTTTCCCTATACGGGCTTGGGTTACGGTACATATCGTACCGCTTGATCGGGCATCAAATCTCCACGCTTAGTGGGTAGTTGAATAATTTGATCGGCTCGTTTAAACAGTCTTGCTTACTTTGCAGCCTTTGGGGGGTTAATGACCATGTCCCGGATATCCTTGGCATCATCTTACGAGATGGCCGCGACTTGAGCACGGGGTGTAGGCGTACACCCGTGTATAACTCATTATTGTGGTGTGTCCATTGATCTTTAACCCGGATACGTTCCGGGCTACTGAACGCATAAGTAACATGTAATTCGTTCACAAGATTATAATATTAAATAATTCTCCCAAGTTAAATAAAATGATTTATGCCACGTGCATCCAAACAAATTTTCAATCATTTTTCCAAAATGAGTCAGTTGAATGTATTTACCAGTGTAAACTGACGTATTTTCCCAAAAAGACTGAATGCAGGTACTAAACGAAATTGGCTGGATTGTCTCCTAAGCATCAATAAAAGTCTCGCAAGCTTAGGATGCCAGAAGTCTGTTGAACCATTAAATGTTTTTAATTCGATCCTACTGTGGATAAACACCGGATATTGTGACCTTGATTACAATAAATAAATTCGGTTGTTTCTTATTTTAATTTGCTTCCGCTGTGCATTATTATATTGTGTTGTTTGACTATTATGTTGCCAACCACGTCACGATACTCCCCCCACCGGGCCCACCGGTGACACGTGGAAATCGGGGTGTGACAGGTTGGTATCAGAGCCAACGCTGAGTGAATTAAACACTAGCCTTTTGTGTTTAATCTCAGTTGCACAATTGCACATATCTAAACCTTCGAGTCTAGACTTATAACATAGGACAAATTCCACCTTATTCGGTTTTTGTTTTGTCCTTTAAATTTTATCTTTTTGTTATTGTTATCTTATGCTTTATTGACAGGAACATCAACATGCCTCCTAGATTCTTCCGAACACGAGGACGTGGAAATGGGCCAGTCACCGCCCCCAACGATCATGAAGCTGGACCTTCACGAAGGCGAGCTCCATCCAACACCGAGAGTGACGACCCTCGGGAAAACCGAAGAAACCAGTACGAGCCGGCCAGACGGTCGGTTTCGCATACTTCCACACCTCCTGCTCTAAATCCTTATGAACACAATAACCCTCAACCATCCTACATACCACTTCAGAGATCCCTATCTCATCATTCATATGGAGACCCTACACCAGTTTTTCGGGGACAATTTAACCCGGTAGGGTTCATACCAGAGCCCGTGGGTTTTAACCCACTGGGTCCAGAGGACCACTTTTCAGGAGACCACGCAGACGATATGGACGAGGATACAGACCCCGTCATGCCAGCAAGTGGTACCCCAAACCATCCGATCGAGATCTCCGACGGATCGTCCTTTCACGGATCACCCTATGGTGGTCCAGACAGTTACCAAGCCCTGTTCGATCAACACTAGTGGTATTATACACCATCACACCACTCGTCGTCTCATGGACAGTTACGCCACCACCTCCACCGCCACCGGTTCAACCAGTACCTCCTCAACCGCCAAGGCGTAGGAGAACCGGTGCACGCATGTCGGTACAACCGAGGGGCTTCAATTTCAGTTCCCCACAACAGTCGAGTGCTAGTCACTACCCGCCATACCAGGAGGACCCACAAATGGGTGGACCCTCCAACCCTGCTGTACTACAGCCACCGCCGATGGGATTTGAAAACCCAATCCCGGCATATGCGAGTGGCATGGGATTCAACCCGTTTGAACCCCCAACGCATCATGACTATGGGTACGCGGAGGCTGATCCGTACATGGTAGCAGCAAACTACAGCACCCAAGGACCCTATGGAGATCCATAGGGGGTGAGTTACCCAACTCAGGGATACGTGATACCTCCCAGACCCATCATCCGGGCTCAATCACAGCCACCTAGATTCTCACCACCCGAACATGAAGAACTCTTGCAAAGGTTGAATCAAGTTGAACGGGTAGTTCATGAGGACCGCAGGGAGAGGCAGACATTCTTCCAAGGATTAGTAGGCTTAATCAAGGGGAAGAACAAAAAGGATCGTTGAATCCTCCCATCTTCTGTGTAAGCCCCCGCGTAGGTGTATTTGATTGTTAAGCCCCTATGTGGGTATGTGTGTTGTATGATTGTATGAACCCCTGCGTGGGCCTATCTTTCCATTTTCCGTTAACCCCTATGAGGGTATGATGTGTAGTTGTAAGGTCCCTGCGTGGGCCAGTTTGTTTGTTTAAACCCCTAAATGGGTGTAATGTAAGTATGAGTCCCTGCGTGGACATCTGTGATATTTAGCCCCTACGTGGGCATGTGTGTTATTTAACCTCTGCATGGGTAAAATTGTAGTTTGAAAGACCCGTTTAGGGCAAGTGTGTAATGCTTTGAATAAATGGAATGGTTATTTTTATAAATTTCATGATTGCCAATTGTGCATATATACCTATAAATGAAATAAATAAATTCAAAGCATTCCTTTTAAATTAATCTGCCTATGTAATTATTTAATTAAGGATCTTAAAGTGTGAAACCTAGCCTCGTGTCAAATATAAGACCGGGCCAAAATGGTAAGACCTGTTTAAAAGATTCAAATCCCTGTTAACATCTTAAAACATGTTAACACTCCTGGCAGAAGTGATTTGTTAAAATCACATGTCATTCTTATATGTATAAGGATTCTTTAGAAGATTCCAAACCCAATTATATGATCTCTGAATCATGGGTTAAGATCATCAATTAAGATGATCCTATGATACCATACGTAGGTAATATAATGCCTACGGGCCTTGCTCACTTTTATATGAGCCAAAAGACAGAGGTAGCTATGACTCCCTGTCTGATAAAGGGTAATGAACTAGGTTCAAACCTTAAAAGTCTTGATTCTCTAAAACCATAGCTTATAATTTAAATTGTCCATGTGACCAAGCCTTATGTGCTAATATATATTGTTATTGTTTATGTTTAGGATAAGATTTAATTAAAATCCTAAATTAATGCGATTAAAAAGTTAACCAAATATGGTCACTGCTTACCATGGTTAACGAATTACCCTAAGGGGAAATTCCATAATAAAATCCCAAATAAAAATATTGACCTTGTTTTCTGCAATAGTTCAATACAAATGGCTGACTCCAATGAAGGCAATAGCCATCCTGTGGAGCCGAATGAGAACGCCCAGATTACGTTAACGGGTGCTGAACTAAAAACAATCATAGACGGCGCTATCACACAAGCTTTGGATAGACAGTATGAGGAATACAGTGGTACTCGGAGTAGGACCCACTCTGCATCACATTCAAAGCCCAGGACACATTCTGAGGCTCATAACAAGCCTCCTCCCAAAAAGAATGGACCCAAGAAAGATGGTGATGACCGTCAATCCACCAACCGTCAAAGTGACCCATCTCAGCATATAGTACTGCATCAAGAAACCCGTAACAAGGGTTGCTCCTACAAGTACTTCGTATCTTGCAAGCCCCGGGATTTTAATGGGGAGAAAGGAGCCGTCGATTGCATGACATGGCTCGACGAGATGGACACGGTGGTAGATATCAGCGGGTGCGCTGAAAGGGATATAGTTAAGTTTGTGTCACAATCCTTCAAGGGTGAAGCACTGGCATGGTGGAGATCTCTAATGGAGGCCTCCGGAAAGATCCCGTTGTATAGCATGTCGTGGGATCAATTTATTGCCCTGATCAAGGAAAATTTCTGCCCTCAACATGAGGTGGAAAAGATAGAATCTGCCTTCCTATCGTTGGTGATGAAGAACCTCGACTGCCAAGCCTACCTGACAAGCTTCAATACGCTGTCCCGGTTGGTTCCCTACCTGGTAACCCCGGAGCCAAAGAGAATCGCTCGCTTTATTGGTGGTTTAGAACCCGAGATCAAGGCAAGCGTAAAAGCTTCCCGGCCAGCTACCTTCAGGTCTTTAACTGACATTTCCTTATCCCTCACTCTGGATGCGGTCCGGCAGAGATCGCAGAGGAATAAGGAGGCTGAGAAGAGGAAGCGGGAAGATAATGGTTCGCGAGGATCGAACAAGAAGCACCGTGGGAACGGTGATCAAAAGAAAGGATCTGAGTCGAGGAAAGACGGGCATCGCTCAGGTGAGAAGCCCACATGCAAAACTTGCAAGAAACAACACTTTGGAAAGTGCAGACTGGAGTCGAACTCGCAGACTCAGTCAAAACCTTTTGCCTGTGGTATTTGCAAATCCACGGATCACAAAACCGTGGATTGCAAGAAGATAAAGGATGCAACGTGCTACCGTTGCAACGAAAAGGGGCACATCAAGACTAACTGCCCAAAATACAATAAGAAGCCTGAAGAGGCTAAGAAGACTAATGCCAGAGTCTTCAGAATGGATGCGAAAGAAGCTGTGAAAGACGATAATGTCATAACAGGTACCTTCCTTGTAAATGATGTCTTTGCAAGAGTACTTTTTGATTCAGGCGTAGATAAGTCTTTCGTAGATCATAAGTTTTGTAAATTGTTGAATTTACCTGTCAAAACCTTAAGCGTAAACTATGAGGTAGAGTTAGCAGATGGTACCATAGAAACCGTCTCTACTGTGTTAGATGGATGTGCTATATCTATTAAGAACCATTCTTTTCCTCTGTCTCTACTTCCGTTTAAGTTAGCCGGTTTTGACATAGTTCTGGGTATGGACTGGTTATCTCATAACCAGGCCCAAATCGTCTGTAACATGAAGCAAGTAGTGATAAAGACTCCGTCTGGTGAGTCACTTACCATTCGGGGGGATACCCAGTATGGACTACCTGAGCACGTGACTATGCTCAAGGCTTCCAAGTGTTTGAAGAAGGGGTGTGTCATCTACATGGCCCAGGTGATTATTGATGAGCCCAAACCGAAGTTAGAAGACATCCCTGTCATCTCTGAATACCCAGAAGTGTTTCCGGAAGATCTACCTGGTTTACCACCAGATAGACAAGTTGAATTTAGGATCGATATCATCCCAGGAGCGGCACCAGTTGCTAGAGCACCATACAGATTGGCCCCCACAGAAATGAAGGAATTGCGGACGCAGCTAGATGAATTGCTGGCTAAGGGTTTCATTCGACCTAGTTCATCTCCTTGGGGAGCGCCAATCTTGTTTGTCAAGAAGAAGGATGGGTCGATGCGTCTGTGCATCGACTATCGCGAGCTTAATAAAGTCACGATCAAGAACAGGTATTCTCTGCCCAGAATCGACGATTTGTTCGATCAGCTTCAAGGGGCAAGTTACTTCTCAAAGATTGATTTGAGGTCAGGCTACCATCAGTTGAAGGTCAAAGATGAAGACGTTCACAAGACTGCATTTAGGACTCGTTACGGTCACTACGAGTTCCTAGTGATGCCTTTTGGGCTCACTAATGCACCAACCGCATTCATGGATCTCATGAATCGCGTCTGCAAGCCTTACTTAGATAAATTTGTTATTGTCTTCATCGATGACATCCTTATTTATTCTAAGAATCAAGCTGACCATGAGAAACACCTACGTTGTATTCTCAAACTCCTACATCAGGAGAAGCTCTATGCCAAATTCTCTAAGTGTGAATTTTGGCTACGAGAAGTCCAATTCCTTGGACATGTGGTCAGTGAGCGTGGTATCCAGGTGGATCCCGCTAAAGTTGAAGCTGTTATGAATTGGCAAGAGCCAAAGACACCTACGGAGATTCGTAGCTTCCTGGGATTGGCAGGATATTACAGACGCTTCATTGAAAAATTTTCAAGGATTGTTGCACCCCTAACTTCCCTGACCAAGAAGAAAGTAAAGTTCGTTTGGGGCCCTAAGCAGCAAGAGTCCTTCAATGTTTTGAGACAAAAGTTGAGCAACGCTCCTGTGCTTACATTACCTGAAGGCGCTGAAGAATTTGTAGTTTATTGTGATGCATCACACACTGGCATGGGGTGTGTGCTTATGCAGAAAGGCAAGGTTATTGCCTATGCATCACGACAGTTAAAGGTGCACGAAAAGAATTACACCACCCATGACTTGGAATTGGGTGCCGTTGTGTTCGCACTAAAACTATGGAGGCACTATCTTTATGGAATCAAGTTTGTGATCTATTCTGATCACAAGAGCCTCCAGCATCTGTTTAATCAGAAAGAATTAAACATGAGGCAACGCCGTTGGATGGAAACCTTGAATGACTATGATTGTGAAATCAAGTATCATCCCGGAAAAGCGAATGTAGTCGCTGACGCCTTGAGCAGAAAGGAAAGGGTTAAACCCATTCGAATCAATGCCAAGTGCATGGAAATAAAGAACAGTTTGATAGAAAGGGTGTTAGCTGCACAGAAGGAAGCTGTGTTGGAAGCTAACTATCCTAATGAAAAGTTAGGAGTAACTGAGGAGCAGTTAACTCTTAGCAAGGACGGAATTCTGCGATTAAATGGACGAATATGGGTTCCAATTTTTGGAGGACTTCGTGATGTAATCCTCCAAGAAGCCCATAGTTCCAAATACTCCGTTCATCCTGGAGCTGATAAGATGTATCAGGATTTAAAGGCAAATTATTGGTGGATAGGCTTGAAAAAGTCTGTAGCCGCCCATGTAGCAAAATGCTTGACATGTGCACAAGTCAAAGCCGAGCATCAGAAACCGTCAGGTTTGCTACAACAGCCTGAACTTCCTACGTGGAAGTGGGAAATGGTAACTATGGATTTTATTACCAAGTTACCCAAGACGAGAAAAGGCAATGATACAATATGGGTTATAGTTGACAGACTGACTAAGTCAGCTCATTTTCTACCCATCAAGGAGACTTATAGCTCCGATATGTTAGCCCAGTTATACGTTGATAAGATTGTAGCCTTACATGGCATACCTGTAGCTATTATCTCTGATAGAGATACTAGGTACACGTCACATTTTTGGAAGAGCTTCCAGCAATCTTTGGGCACACGTTTGAACTTCAGTACGGCTTACCATCCTCAGACTGACGGTCAGAGCGAGCGTACTATTCAAACGTTGGAAGACATGCTGCGTGCATGTGCGATCGATTTGGGAGGTAGCTGGGATAAGAACCTACCATTAATCGAATTCTCCTACAACAATAGCTACCATACCAGCATAAAGGCTGCGCCTTTTGAGGCATTATACGGTAGAAAGTGTAGATCGCCTGTTTGTTGGGCGGAGGTTGGAGAAGTCCAGTTATCAGGACCAGAGATCGTGTTCGAAACGACGGACAAGATTGTCCAGATTCGTAACAATCTCCAAGCTGCCCGGAATAGGCAGAAGAGTTACGCTGATCCAAATCGTAAGGATTTTCATTTCGAAGTGGGTGAAAAAGTCCTACTTAAAGTGTCACCCTGGAAAGGAGTGATGCGATTTGGTAAGAAAGGCAAACTAAGCCCGAGATACATAGGACCTTTCGAGGTTATCGAACGTGTTGGGTCAGTTGCCTATAAGTTGAACTTACCAGAAGAGCTCAGTGGAATTCACAATGTGTTCCACATCTGCAATCTGAAGAAGTGTTCCGCTGACGAATCACATGTCATGCCACATACAGATGTGCATATAGACGCGAGCTTAAAATTTGTGGAAAAACCTTTGTCGATTGAAGATCGACAGGTAAGAAAGCTTCGAAGAAAGCATATACCTTTTGTAAAGGTCAAATGGGATGCCCGTAGAGGTCCCGAATTCACGTGGGAGGTTGAATCCGCGATGAAAGAAAAGTACCCTTACTTGTTTCAGTAAATCTCGGGTCGAGATTTATTTTAAGGGGGTGAGGATGTAACACCCCGAAAATTCGTGGGCAATAAAATAACGACACGTGTCGTGTATGACACAAAGCGTTATAAACTCGGATTATTTAAAAATGTTTGACAGGAATTAAAAGTGTCGTTATGTTAACTTTTGCACCTCTGAACGACCTCGTTATAAATCCCGAGACTCAAATTATATTAAAAACATCTAGAATATATTAATGTTCAGGGAATATTAACATTAATGGTTGACAATTGTAGTGGTGGTCTCCTACAAAGAAAAAAAAGGATGGTAAACCTTGGTTTTCGGTAATTGTTTTTGGATTCAAAGCAAACTAATGCCAATGGTAGGGTATAGAACTGATATATGAGGTCCCTAACTGTCAAAAAGAAGTCCACAAGTCGTATCTACCTGTTTACCCCTTCAAAACGCCAAAGATCAACGTTTTTCCGCGTCAGACAGGAGGCTTACGGACCGTAAGCCAGACCTTTACGGTCCGTAAGCATGTTGCCAGCGACCAGAAACCTTCTGTTGGCTGTTATGCGCGATTGTGACCTATTCCACCGGTTTTTCTCACTTGTAAACGACCCCTAGGCACCTCCTACATACTAGAGACATGTGTATATCAGTTGTGGAGTGTTGTAGACTTTGTTGTCATCAATTCATGGTGCCATGAACACTATATAAACCTCATAAGTTGCAACTCTTTGATCATTCCATTCTCAATCCAAGTCTGATCAATTGAGGAGCTTTCAAGCTGAATACAAGGCCTCTCTAATCATCATTAAACACTTGGTAAGTTGACTAACCTTTCTAAATTAATTATAGCTTAGTATTTTAGCTAAGAGTCAAACCGACGTAACTACGGTTTGACTTCGTAATTAATTAATGATAGCTCAGTCGTATGTCGAATTAAGAGTACCGTTAAGTAGGTAATTATATGATTATTAAACCCTTATAAAGGCACGTACCGATTCCAGACCTAACCAGGTCGTTTGTCGGGTCAAACGTTGACCGAAAAAGTCAACAGAAATATAAAATATGATTTAATGCACAATTAGCAATACGTAATGCGTGTAAACTGTTTTAGACTTAATATAACCTGGTAATAAGTGCACGGACATGTCTAAACTCCTTCGACTCGACAACTCTCAGTTTTGAACCGGTTCGGAACCGAAAGTCCCGAAACTTTGACTTTCACGTTGAATTCAGTTCTGGCCCGAGTTAGATGGAATTAGAAATGCCTTAATGCTTCATTAGGGTTAGGTTACTTGATAGTATAAGTCTCTGTACTTGTTTCGTTGATTATCCAATTAATATGCAAGTTTCCGTTAATCGCTCATATGTTGACCGTTATGCCCTTATTACCTTAAAACATGAATTATGAAAATGTAAAAGTGTAGGAACCTTAAATACTGATATATAAACTTGTATGCAAAATTTGACATCAGTTTGACTTGTAGATTAAGAGTTATGCTCATTAGCGTAATTACGGTGCTTTATGTTAATAAAATGGCGTAATTAGCGTATAGCCTAATTAAACATACTTTTTGGTATCAAACGAATTACCCACTGATGTAATATATTATTTTGGGAATTTTAAAGATTTTTAATTAATTTTAGGCTGAGCATAACTCATAGTCGTAGGCTTAATTCGGTAGTTGTCGGTTTTGCCCTTACGGGCCATAAAATGAGTTTTACACATCTAAACGACTCCAAACCTTTTGCTACTGATTAGTTATGATAAATAAATTATTTTAAGCCTTCTGGAAATACAAAAATGTCAGATTTAAGTATCGAACCCGGTAATGGCCTTTAATCGCCTTAATTAGCGTTTTTAACGCATAATATGTTTTCAAATCATATTGGACATACCCGGGTTGATACCTACTGATATAAGAGGCAAATTATGATATTTTAACAGTAAGCAAAGGTTGATAAACTCAGACTTCAGTTTTGAGCTTTTCGGCTTATGTGAAATTACCAAAATACCCCTACGGGGCCTAGTTTGGTTAAAAATGATAAGTTTCACATACATGCTATAGCCTACTGTTAAAACTCATCAAATTGAGTATGTTTGCTGTTTACATCAGACCTTTAACTCAGTTAGACATTTAAACTCTTTTACAAACTTTAAAATGACCAAACTACCCCTACGGGGCATAGTTTGTGTTTAAATTAGTTTCGGGCATAACGAAAGACACCTTACTGATGTCACAACATATTTGAGACATAATTAACTTAGGAAACCTGTATATAGCTCTCATGACTACCTGTCACGCTTATTACGCGTACGGTTCGGTTTATGTAACAAGTTTACATAAACTAGCCGAAACGGGTCAAACCTTAACGGTTTTATCTCAAAATCCAGAATGTGAATAATAAACCCATATTAAACAAGTCTCCAAACTTGTCGGGTCTGAATCACATTCTATCCGGTCTTCGCTTAATCGTGCGTACGAACCGTATCTTGAAACTAGCCGGTCTAAGCTTAAGCTTAATAAAAGTCCTGTTAGAATTCTAATAGGTTATATTAAACCTTCGTTCCAGATTAGGAGAAACAGTAAAAGCTACGTGCATTCTGCTTATTGTGATTTATACTTGCATCAGGTAAATACTTTTAACTTATTTTCCCTATACGGGCTTGGGTTACGGTACATATCGTACCGCTTGATCGGGCATCAAATCTCCACGCTTAGTGGGTAGTTGAATAATTTGATCGGCTCGTTTAAACAGTCTTGCTTACTTTGCAGCCTTTGGGGGGTTAATGACCATGTCCCGGATATCCTTGGCATCATCTTACGAGATGGCCGCGACTTGAGCACGGGGTGTAGGCGTACACCCGTGTATAACTCATTATTGTGGTGTGTCCATTGATCTTTAACCCGGATACGTTCCGGGCTACTGAACGCATAAGTAACATGTAATTCGTTCACAAGATTATAATATTAAATAATTCTCCCAAGTTAAATAAAATGATTTATGCCACGTGCATCCAAACAAATTTTCAATCATTTTTCCAAAATGAGTCAGTTGAATGTATTTACCAGTGTAAACTGACGTATTTTCCCAAAAAGACTGAATGCAGGTACTAAACGAAATTGGCTGGATTGTCTCCTAAGCATCAATAAAAGTCTCGCAAGCTTAGGATGCCAGAAGTCTGTTGAACCATTAAATGTTTTTAATTCGATCCTACTGTGGATAAACACCGGATATTGTGACCTTGATTACAATAAATAAATTCGGTTGTTTCTTATTTTAATTTGCTTCCGCTGTGCATTATTATATTGTGTTGTTTGACTATTATGTTGCCAACCACGTCACGATACTCCCCCCACCGGGCCCACCGGTGACACGTGGAAATCGGGGTGTGACACCCAGCCATGCCCCTCACACCCTATAGCCTTAGACCATGCGTAGTGGTTTTATCAATAATGCCCCCACCATGGGGCGTTTTCTGCCATGTGGCAGTCCAGTCAGCATGGGGGCATTATTGGGGGTTATTGTAAAAGTGGCGTAGTGTGAATAATGCCCAATAACGCCCATGCAATCATTACACAATCATTTATTTTTTTTTAAATTTAAAACATAAAATTCTTCATTAATTTAAAAAAAAATTACACTACTTGAAATAAAAAAAAACGAAAAAAAAAAACGGAATATAAAAAAAATCGAAAAAAAAAATAAAGTTAAAAAAAAGGATGATGATCTAGAGTCCATATTTTTCTCGAATTTTTTGGCGATGCATTTGCGCAAGGATAAACGCGTCGCCTTGGAGGTGGTCGATCGGTTTGGACAAAAACTCAATGTCCTTTTCCATTTGCCTCGCCTCTTGCATCTCGTTAAACTTTTTGGTTTCGGCGACGCGTTCTTTCATAGTCTCCAAACGTTGGTGGCCGAGGTCTCGAATGTCTTGGAGACGGTGGTTCATCTCCTCGAAATCTTCCTTCAATTCGAGATCGGAAGACGACTCCACCGTTTTTTTCCCGGTTCGCTTATCCTTTCTTCTACTGGGCGGTCGGGCCAACTCTTCTTCAAGTTGCTGGTCAACGTCCACCACCTCATTTAGATCGACATTGCGGGCATCCGATGTCGGTGTTTCAGGGTCAACGGAGGATGATGTTTTTGATCGTTTAGCTCGACGTCTACTACTCGACGTCATGGTCACTACGCCCGCCCACTTTGGACTTTTTCGTAGTAGATCCCAACACTTATAGTACGGGAAAGGGCATTTTGTTCTCTCGTACTCTTCCAAAGCCTTCGTTAAAACCCTGACGTCACCTTCTCCGCTCGGGCGATTATCGTAGTTACGTTTATACCCTTCTTGGAAGGAGTGACACTTGTTGTTGATGTCGGTCCATTTGCTAGAAATGGAATCTTTGTCACGATGCTCGCCTTTACCCTACGTGCTATAAAAGAGCGCATGAACCCTATCCCAAAAAACGGGGCCCGTTTGAAAGTTTGCTACAAATTGAAATATAAAGTTGTACGTTAAAAACAATTGCTCAGCCTCAGGGGGACGGGGTTTTGTCTTTTGTAGATTAGGGTTTGCAATTCAGAAAGGGGTGGCGGCGGAGCTTGTTGCCCGTCTACCTTCTGTTTTGATGTAACTTGACAAGTATGAAGGAATAATAAAGTTTTCATTATATAAAAAAAAAATATAAGTAAAAAAAAATATAAAAGTTACCAATTTCGGGGTCCTCCGAAACCTCGAGCCACGCCCGAGCCAACGTGTATTCCTCCTCCTTCGTCCAATTAAGGTAAGAATGCTTACATCGAGGTTCGTTCGCTTCCTTCTTCTTATGCGACCTTCTGCCGCGTTTGGATTTCTCTTGCTCCGGTTCGGGTTGCGTCTCCGGCACGATATCCACATCGGGTTCGGCTTGTTGTTGTGAAGGTTGCGACCCGCCGGGTTGACCAAAGCCGAAAGTGGGATGCACGAATGGAGTAGCGCCACTCAAGTAAGCCGCGTACGATAACATGTTCGAGTCAATGTCTTGAAAGCAATGATTTTGTTTTTCATTATGGCGACGATTGAAAACTATGTTTAAAAAAAACAATGTTTTTGTTTTTCATTTAGGCCATGGGGTGTACTCTAATATCTAGAGTGTTAACAATGACATGGCATGTTAACTAACATTGCAAACCACTCCCTCTTTGTGTTAAAGTGCATTAAATGAGTTATGTGTTAACATGTTAACACAATGTTAAGAGATTAAATTAATTATTTTTTTCTTTTTTAGACAAAACCCAATGTTAAAGTGCTTTAAATAAGTTATGTGTTAACATGTTAAACCATTTCCTTAGAGTGAAACAAAGTGAAATGAGAAAAAAAAGTTGATGTGTCACTTAGGTGAAGTTAACTTAGGTTAAAGTATACCCAAAGGCCTTGTATGGTCACAAACATGGCTTCAAGATTGTTAACTTTCAATCAACTAAAATTTTGTGTGTTCTACTCAATGTACTCTTTTTTCCTTATTTTTATTGAAAATACTCTCTCACATTTATACATTTCAAATCTTTTTATTTTATTTTTGTCATTTTGTTATCTTTTAGTATTATTATTAGTATTTGTCATTTTTCTTTTCAAATGTTTTCAAAACGTTTATTATAAAAAAAGAAAACCTTTTTTTTTTTGTCATTTTTTAAAGGTGTTTTAAATTAAAGCGAGTCACGTTAATTTAGAGGTGGGTTGTTTTCATTGTTTTTCTTGAAACGATTTGAGGTGGATATCTAAGTAAGTCTCTATAAACAATAATACATAAAAATCCAACCGAACTTTTAAAATCCAAACTTTTAAATTTAGTCAATTTAATTGTTTTTTTTAGTTTAAAAGATGAGAAAAATATATGTGAATCAACCTTATCCATTTAAGACCTGCGCGTGTTGCGGCGCAGGTACATCACAAACATCGAATGGATTAGTCAAACCATTATGTCATGTGTTAATCATATGAAAACATGTGTTTCAACGTATCTTATTGAATTAAATGCAACCTATATAAGCATTACAATTGGATTAAAACATAAAGAAATCAAGTTTATACCGTACAATTATAACATATTATATGTAGCCCGAGTCATACATAGAAAATGTAACGGTTATAACGGAAATGCTGACACGTATAATCAAAAGGTATTAATTAGAGCTTTAAAAAAAGGAAAAAAAAGAAACCGCAATTTGACTCCACTTGGATCGAAACAAAATTTACAAAACATTCATAAAATCAAGAAAACATATCATATTTGACCTGACTCGTTTCCCAAAAAGTTTACGTCGAAATATACACCAACTCGAATTTATACCAAAACGTACATAAAAATACGTACGTAAAATTTGTTTTTTTTTTAAAAACAAAAACGTATTATACTTAACCAGACTTGTTGCCATAAAAAGTTTACGTCGAAACGTAGAGCAAACCGAATTTATATCGACACGCACATAAAATAGAGGAGATTATTCATCAAGGTTAGGGTTTCACCCCTAGCTTAACAACTTCGTTCCTATTT
This sequence comes from Helianthus tuberosus, assembly GCA_030545235.1. Taxonomy (NCBI): domain Eukaryota; kingdom Viridiplantae; phylum Streptophyta; class Magnoliopsida; order Asterales; family Asteraceae; genus Helianthus; species Helianthus tuberosus. The sequence goes on from JARYGA010048111.1 coordinate 31,649, forward strand.
TTAATAAAATAGAGGGGATTATTCATCAAAATACGGATTTCACTCCTGATTTGGCATAATTCTCCCCGTTTGTAGATAAAATTCGGGTTGATTAAGCAACTTTAGTCGGGAGTTTGCGGTTTTCACACGTATTCTTGACTTAGTTGCTTCTTCATGGTTGAAAATTCGAGTGCAGTGATAGTGTAGCATAAGCGAGAAATAGCGGTAAGCTCGTACATAATCCCTAACGAATAGGCACAAGTCGGTCTGTTGGTTCCTAACTATAGACTAGGTATCTAAGACATCGACCTGGACTAGGTCGTGTCTTACCTAATTCCCTATAGTTATGGCTCTGATACCAATCTGTCACACCCCAACCGATGGCGGAAACATCGGGGCATGGCACTGAGCGAAATAGATTGTCCAGAAGTTTCCATAACAATTATCATTACCAATCAATTTAAAATAACCTGTCCCATACCATGTCTTAAAAGGTAAACAAATTATTACAGACAAAATCTAGGCAAATAGTTCTATTCCGACAACTCAGATTTTCAAATAGAGCAATTGTTTATCTGCTTCTAGAGACCCTGGATTTAATTTGTACAGACAACTATTTGTTGGCCTCTAGAGCCTTATTCTAGCCTCGATTTCCTACCAGATGTGCATCCTAAGCACCTGTCACATACGTTAAAATAAAGTCAATACATATAATGTAAAGGTGAGCATACAAGTTTGATAATAGCATATAGAGTTTGAAATTCGTTTACGCATAACCAGCACGTACACATAGTGAAATGAGGCATGTTAGTTATCAACATAGATCCATCGATACCAATGACTGCGGGTTGACTGCCAGAGGCAGTTCGCAATACATGATTACCACCGTAATCCATGCAAGTAATTGTCCTTAACAACCCCCGGGTGAACGGGTGCTGAGTCCAAACTATAGTACTATCGTTGCTAAGGCAGGTAGACAGCATTCCATGTGTAAACATAACAAACAAGCATACATAAGCCACGTATAACATGCATTAACGGTTAGCGTTCAAATAGTATTGAGTAGTGTTTTTATTGTGGTTTGAATATTCGTAACGTATGTAACACCCAAAAGTGCATAAAGCAAAAAGGAATCGAGTATACTCACAGCGGTTGATGGATTGAAGGGAGCTCTTAGCGAGTAAGGTTAGCCTGAATAGTTTGATAGCATAACGATAAGTGGCGCGTAAAATGGTGCAAAGTATCAGTGGCTCGGACAGCAGTTCGTTCGGATGGTAATCCGATCGGACGGCTTGTTCGTGCGGATGACAATCCGTTCGGGCAGCTTGTCCGGTCGGATGACTATTCGAGTGGATTGTTTCTTTCTATGAGAAGGAGGTGTTTGTGTATGATGGCTTGACTTTTGAAGTTTTCGTTGTAGCATTTTGAAAACATTGAAGTATCTCTATCCTTCAAGTCGGTCGATCGGACGGTCAGTCGTGCGGATGACAATCCGCTCGGATGGTCATCCGGTCGGACGGTAGTCCGGTCGGACGGTGACTCTAGTAACGAGGTTATTTAATGGGAACAAATTCACCGCAGAAGAGTCACTCGGTCGGATGTCCATTCGACCGGGTGGCAACCCTGTTAATGAACATGTTGATAATTGTTTAAGTCATTAAAGTCCTAGTATCTCATGATCCGAAGAGTAATCCGGTCGGATGGTAATCCGATCCGATGGCAATTCGTTCAATACTCAAACTTCAGATATGGTTGATTAAGTGCGGGACCCAAGGTGTGATCCGTTCGGATGGCAATCCGTTCGGGTGGCTTATCCGCTCGGACAGTAGTCCGGTCGGATAGCACTTCGTCTCGGTTACTCCGTCCGTCTTACACTTGGTTGTTTTGTTTATTTATCGTTTTATCGAGACGTTTTGACAATGTGTTAACCAACAGAATCCCATCTTGACCCAAGTGACCTGATCGACCAGGAATCACCCTAGTTCGGCCAGTTAACCGGTTCAAGATGGTTGTTTTTGTTTAACCCGAGGTCGGTGGTCTCGTGAGTAGAATCCAGATCTTGAGCTAGCATAACACTAATAATGAGCAGGAGACTAGATCAAGGGCCGATTCTATCAGTTTTGAGTGCATTGAGTGTAAAAGAGTTGAAAGAAAGTTGGAAACCATCTTTCAATCCTTTTTCACCGTGAATGTGTGAGATCTTTGTTTATTTGTGTGGAAATTTGTTAGGTCTAAGTTGTTCTTGGTGGATTGAGGCCAAAACATGAAGTTCTTCAAGAACTCATGATGACGTCACCCTAGAACACCTCAAATCTAGTGATTTCACGGTTAAAAGTTAGGATTCAGAGGATAGAAAGGTGTAGGAGTGCATGTAGATCAAGAAAGTACAAGATTTAGGGTGAGATCTTACCGGAATCGAAGAAAAGGTGAGGAGAGCGTGCTGTTCGGTCAGAGAGTTTCCAAAAGTAGAAAGAATGAAAGTGACATGGGTATTTATAGAGTTACCCAAAGCGGAAAGTGTGGGTTGGTCGCATGGCATCCCGCCCGGATGACTATCCGGTCGGATGTCATCTCGGTCGGATGGCATCTTGGCACCATGACCAAGTGGCAGCCCGGTCGGATGTCTATCCGGCCGGATGGCACTTGGTTCGTGTGTTCGACGCGACGATCTTTGATATTTCGATTGCAATTGCGAGCGATGCGATGCAAATACGATGGCGTTTCCTAGTCAAATTACTTTTAGTCCCAACTATTCATATCTCGCACTATCTCTTCTCCACTAATTATCATAGTTTGATTTCGATTGAGTTCGATTGCGTTTCG
>JARYGA010048112.1:0-23673 GCA_030545235.1 Helianthus tuberosus
TTGTGCCGTTATCGGAAATGATACGCAATGGCAACCCGAATCTGCAGATAATATGTTCACATATAAATGTGTGGATTACCATTGCTGTGGTTGAAGCTAATGCCATAGCCTCTACCCACTTAGTGAAATAGTCGACTGCAACGACAATGAATTTAACTGCGCCAGGCGCGTTGGGGAATGGGCCAACGAGGTCGATTCCCCATTGTTGGAAGGGCCAGGCCGATGTGACTGGAACTAGAGGATTTTTTGGACGTAGAGTTTTTGGCGCGTGACGCTGACATGTTGCGCATTTGCGCAATAACTCCACTGCGTCTACATGCATCCCTGGCCAGTAATAGCCTGCATTCATTATCTTCGCTACTACCATGCGCGTCCTGGCGTGTATCCCGCATAATCCTTCGTGGATTTCTCTTACTAAGTACTGCGCATCTGTTTTATCGACACAACGTAGAAGCGGACCCATAAATGACTTCCGGTATAAAATACCGTCCGCCATTTCGTAATTCAGCGCTTTGTTCTGGATCTTCCTAGCTTCCGCTCTCCCTTCCGGTAGCTTGCCATGCTGCAAGTGCATGATGATCGGAGACATCCAGGATGGGTTTCCGATTTCGACGATGTTTACTTGTTTGAGAGGAACGGATGGATTAGATAGCACCTCGATGCGTACCTCCTTTGCTAGATGTTTGAAACTGGTGGCGGCCAGTTTGCTCAGCGCGTCTGCGTGCTTATTTTCACTTCTGTTTATGTGAATTATCTTGAATGTTTGGAACTGGCTGATAAGCATTCATGCTTGCTCCAGATATAGGTCCATAGCCTCGCCCTTTGCATCGTAGTGACCATTAACTTGCTCGGCCACTAGTTTTGAATCGACGTGAGCTTCGAGATTTTTAGCTCCCATTTTAAGTGCCAAACGGAGGCCTGCAAGAAATGCTTCGTATTCTGCCTCATTGTTTGTGCTCTTGAAATCTAAGCGTATTGCGTATGTGAGCTCGTAATCATCTGGGCTGACCAACCGAAGGCCTGCGCCTGCCCCATCGTCATTAGAAGCTCTGTCCGTATGCAGCGTCCAAACCCTGTCGTCAAAGACTGGAATAGGGTTCTGGATTGCCTCGCATTCCTGTACTTTGTCTATGGGAACTTCTATGGCGAATTCTGCTAATACTTGCCATTTAATTGTCGGTCGAGGTTTATATAGGATATTATATCCTCCCAACTCGATGGCCCATTTGGCCAATCTTCCCGCAACATCGGGTTTGGACAGGATTTGGCCTAGATGATAATTAGTGAGAACTGTAATAACATAGCTAGAGAAATACCGGTGTAGTCTTCGTGATGCATGTACTAGCGCAAGGACCAGTTTTTCTATCATTGAGTAACGCGTCTCTGGGCCGGTTAGCATCTTACTAATGTAGTATATCGGGGTCTGAACGCCCTCTCTTTCCACCATTAACATTGCGCCAACCGCTACTTCTGCTGCGGACAAATACAAGATTAGCGGTTCTTTTTCTTGCAGTGCTGTCAATGTTGGTAGCTGGATTAGACATTCCTTCATTTGCTTGAAGGCTATCTCCGCTTCTGGTGTCCACTGAAAATGGCTTTTCTTGGCGCAATTGCGCAATGTGCTAATGAACGGGTAGGATTTCGCAGCGTGATTTGCCAAGAATCTGTTCAAGGCTGCTAATCGTCCCGCGAGTCGTTGCATTTCTTTCACTATTGCAGGTGACGGCATTAGCTGGATGGCTTGTACCTTCTCCGGGTTGACCTTAAAACCGTCTCTGGTTACTATAAACCCCAAAAATTTTCCTTCTTCCATTCCGAAGGTGCACTTTGTTGGGTTAAGTTTTAGATTAACGTTGCGCAAGGAATCGAACGTGCACTGAATGTTTGCGAGCATTGTCTCTTCTTCTTGTCTCATGATGACGAGGTCATCCATATAAACTTCTACTGTTTTACCAACGTCTTCCCCGAAGACTGTATCCATCAATCGCTGGTAAGTAGCCCGGCGTTGCGTAGACCGAAAGGCATTTTTGTATAGCAAAAGATGCCTTTGTCTGTGCGAAAAGCCGTTTTGTCTTCATCTTCCTATTTCATCAGCACCTGATGGTAGCCTTTGTACCAGTCTAGAAAGCACTTCCAACGGAAAGATGCTAAAGAGTTGACTTTTTTGTCTATTTCGGGAAGCGCATAGCAATCTTTTGGGCAAGCTTTATTGAGGTCTTTGAAGTTTACGCACATGCGCCACCCGCCGCTGTGTTTTTTTAACCATTACCGGGTTGGCAACCCAGGTTTGGTATTGTACTTCGCGCAGGATCCCAGCGTTAAGTAACTCCGTTACTTGTTCGTTCATCGTTTCTGCCTTCTCTGCGCTGAGACTATGCCTTCCTTGCGCTACGGGTTCTGCTGAAAGTCGGACGTTTAAGCAATGTTGCGCTATGTCTCGTGGTACCCCAGTCATGTCTGCTGGACACCAGGCGAAGACGTCTTTATTGTTTGACAGTAACTCCTTCAACTGTATCCGTATTACCGGTGAAATGGCGTGCCCTAGTAAGATGGTCTGTTCTGGATACTCTTTATTGAGAACCCATTTTTTCGGTTCGTTTGATGTTGAAGGTTTGGCAACCTTTGCTGGTGGCTCATCATCCACGTACATAACTTCCTTGCTGGAATACAGAATTGCTACTGCGGTTTCGGTTGGAAAGTCGCAAGCAGCGTGCGGTATGGAAGTAATCATGCTGAATTTTCTCTGCGATCGTCTTCCCAGCAGTACATCATGGCGTGATGTTGCTGGCATAACCATGAAATTCACTGTGACTGTACGCGAATGTTCGCCATCTGAGAGAGTCACAGGAAAAGCAATTTCTCCTAATGGAAAAACAGCTTCGTTCCAGAAACCAGTGAGAGGGAAATCGACTGGCTCTAAGCGTGCTTTATCTTCTGGATCAAGTTGTTTGAAACATTGTTCATAGATTATATCCATCGAGCTTCCTGGGTCTATGAACACGTAGTCAGTTCTATAGTGGCCGAAGATACTGGTGATAATTACTGGACGTTCTTCCTGAGGTCCTCCGGGGACGACAGGAAATACAACTTGCTGCTCTCTCCAATGCTGATTATGGCTTCGTTTGTTTGGCCTTCGTGAGGGACCTCCTTGTACAATGTTTATCTGCTTTGGTTCGGCTACTCGGTGATTGGTATCCCCTGATTGTTGTATTATCTCCTTGTGACTACTGGATTGGATGTCCCATTGATAGGCTAACTGTGGGTCCAATACTGTAGTGTGGAAGTTTCCTGATTTTCTTCTTGAATATCAGATCTGTTATTTGATAACTCAGATCTGATATTTTGAGTAAAAATTTGTTTCATGGAAATCTGGAACCTGGCGAACCAGTATTCTGGAGTTTCCTCCCGGAGTAGATCTGGACGGTTATGGACTCCTATCTGTGGCAAGGGACCGTCTACTTCCATATGACTTTTGTTGTTTCCTTCGTTGCCCATGATTCCGTCGATCTGGACATCTTGGGTTGCAGAACCCTTGATTTCAGATCGAGAACTTTATGGGTGAAATGATGAATTCTCTGCCATACGAAAACAGAGGATGAAGAAAAATGAATCAAAACGAGAAGAAACGAATGAAACTGAGAAATCGGTGGGGGCCAAGGAAGAAACACCTGTTAAATGACCGGAATCAGATAAACCAGAGGGTTAGGTTCTGCATAAAAGGGTTGGTTTCTCCTCGTTCGGTTCGAAGGTGACAGATCTTCTTTTCTTCACAGTAACTGCAAAACAACCACCGTTAGACTCGCCACGGGGAGAATGGGGATTCTCTCCGTAACCACCCTTCGGCGTGAGAAAAAGTACAGGTTTTATGAAGAAGAAGAAGTGTAAGTGAAGTGAATGTAACTTGAAGATTATACCTGAATTATCCTTCTATTTATAGCCGAAGTTTGGGCGGGAAAACCTGTTATTGAAATATTGACGGAAAATGCTAACTCCGTAAGCGGTTATTTTTCCCTCCGTTAATGTCTTTAACGGATGTGAGAGCACACGAATTGCAATCTTTTGATCAACGGTTGGGGAATTGTCATGTGGAAAGTGGGCAATTAAAGATCTCTCTTCAATTTCATGCCATCATCGTGACTTCAAGGGAGCCTGGGATGATGACACGTGGCCAGACGGTTACAACCGTCTGGTGGTACACGATGGAGTCTTCCAGAAGATTACAGCTGTAATCCTATGTGGCTCCTTACTATTGGCATTAGTGGAGTAAATAATATTCGAGTCTGGGTATTATTCACACGGGAGTGTTTTGGATCTTTATCCTTATCTGTTATAGGGAAAGGCGTAAGGATTCGTTAGTTTCCTTTTGGCGCGCAGGTGTTGCTTGTTGTTTTTCTTCTGAGTCTTCTTTGTGGGACCAGTGCGCGGCTGCGCAAGGTCTAAAGATGGTTAAAGGAATGAGGTTGTGGTATGGTCCCAAGTACTCGAAACGAGGTTTTTGGGACCTTACCCCTTCAATAAGCAAGTCGGAACGGCATACTCGATATTTTTCTATAACATTGTATCTTAAAAGTTAAAAAAACAATAAATAATGTGTATCGAAATAACTACAGTCATAAAAGCAAATTCGAAATATCGTATTTTAAAAGCTAAAAAAACAATAAATAATGTGTATCAAAATATCGTATTTTAAAAGTTAGAGTAAAAACAAAATTGCATAAATCAACCTTTATATTATACCTAAACTGCACTTCATAAATTTCACTATGAAATCGGCAAAACCCAACCTTTATGTTCATGTCTTGTAACATTCTATAACCTTTACAACTAACGTCGTCCAAAAACTCAGTTAAGTTACCTCACATGCTTTGCATGTGAGGGTACTATGGTCTTTTATAGCATAAAGGTTGATTTGTGCAAAATATTATTATTATTATTATTATTATTATTATTATATATAGTAAAAAAACTAATTGTAAAAACATTATTATTTGTTAATAATTATATATTTATATATATAAACATATATAAAAATAGTTTTAAATTTATTTTATAAAATTCTGATTTTAATATTTTTATAAAGTAAATAATAATGACAAGATAAAATACTTTTTATATAAAGTATGACTAAAACACAAATTCTTTTAAAATAAAGTTATTGTAATATCCAGAATATTTTTATAATTATATATATTATAACAGACATTTTAAAACTACTCAAACTAAAAGGTATTTTTTATTTATATGTAAGTATGTGTTTATAAAATAAAAATATTAGACAAATTTATATCGATAAAAGAAACTAATAAATTAATTTGATGTTTAAAAAAATCTTTGATAAACTTCAGTAAAAAAATTCTAAATATATAATATCTAAATAATACTAATACAAATGCAATAGGAAATAATAAAATGTCTTAAACTGCATATATATTTTGTAATATTGCATTTGTATTATTTACATATTATATATTTAGAATTTGTTTACTGGAGTTTATTAACGATTTTTCTAAACGTCAAGTTAATTTAGTAGTGTCTGTTATCGATATAAATTTGTCTAATATTTTGTTTTTATAAACACATACTTACATATACATAAAAATACCCTTTAGTTTGAGTACTTTTAAAACATCCATTATAATTATAAAAATATTTCGGATATTGCAGTAACTTTATTTTAAAAGAATTTGTGTTTTATTTATACTTTATATAAAAAGTAATTTATCTTGTCATTATTACTTACTTTATAAAAATATTAAAATCACTTTTTAAAAAAAAATGCAAAACTATTTTTATATATCTTGTCATACATCCGTGACATCATAATAGGCTATAGAAATGACGCTATATACATTTCATATTCACGACGCAAATATGCTTACAACCACATTCAAATTAGTAATTTAACATAATCTCAGCATCATTATCATATTTCATTCATATATATATATATATATATATATATATATATATAGGGGACCGCTAAAATGAGAACCACCTATAGTTGTAAGAACCGTGAGAACTACACCGTACGGGGCGAGGTGGACCAAATTTTTTTTTCATAAACGTAGATGCATGTATTACAAACACATTTGTAAAAAAAATTCAAAAAAAAAATGTCGAGTGTGTAGTTTTGAGCACCCAAAGTTTGCGTTTACGGGACCCGTAAATTTTATTTAAAATTTACGGTACCCGTAAACACAAACTTGTGGTGTTCAAAACTACACACACGACATTTTTTTTATTTTTTTTTACAAATGTGTTTATAATACAAGCATCTACGTTTATGAAAAAAAAAATTTGGTCCAACTCGCCCCGTATCAAAAAGTTCTCACGGTTCTTACAACTGGAGGTGGTTCTCATTTTAGCGGTCCCCTATATATATATCAAGCCGTTTCGTACAATTTCGCATCCTAACTTCACATAGACATTTCATCATACACCTACACCTGGTGTGCATACTACTTTCTAAGCACAATGTACAACTAATTCATGCATAATCTTCTAAGCTCTTACTTAGTTCATCAAATCTTCGTACTAATCAACTAGTATCATTCACGCATAGACATCAAACATATCAAACACCAATTTCTTTCAATTCATCTAACAAGAATCCATCATACATAACATGATACATCAATATTGAACAAGAATTAGACATGGATGATATATCCATGTCACCATCTTCACCATAATAATTGGGTTTCACCTTAAAACATCAAATTAAGCAAAATCATGCATAATTCATGCTCTATATGGTGATTCTAACACCTATACATGATCAATTTCATACTAATTCGCGGATTAAACATAACCCACTTCATACAAGATCATCAATCTAAGTTTCAAGACATACCTCATGATCCCCTTGTGTAGGTAATCATTAATTCATGTTCATTTATAGGTTTGGGTTTCGATTCACCCTTCAATTTGAAGATCTTTCATAACTAGGGTTTGGCTCCTCTTGTGTTCTTCTGAACATTCCACACACACACACACACACACGTTGTGTGTTAAATTCATGTTTTATAAAACATGGGTTTTCCCATGTTACAATTTAGTCCCTCTAGTTTGCCATCTTATCTCTTCTCCCATAACTTTCTTCCTTACTCTTAAAAGTTAACATTGCATTTAACTAGGTTATTTGTTCCTAGTTATCCAACATCATGTTAAATTATTTAAACACCCACTTGGGTCAAAAGGGATTTTGGGGCGTTACAAGTCTAACCCCCTTAAAAGAGGTTTCGTCCCCGAAACCTTGTTCACTTCCACTTAACATTAAATATCTTTTCTTCTCGCCCCATTTGGTGACGACCTCTAACTCAAAAAACCCGACCCAGAGTTTTTAACAGTGTCGTCTTCATTGTATAATGCTAGTTTCTAGCAAAATAAACATAATTATATGTTTCATTCCTATCAAATAATACCTACCTTCGCTTTCCGGTTATTATTAACCCATCAACCGGCACGTTTAGGGCACACCCCTAAAATACATTTCCTTAGATTTCGAATTTCTACGTAAGTTTAGTCTCTAGTGATCATCATCACTACCAGTTCATTCCTTTAATTTATTTCAAAATTCATATTATCTTCATCGACTATACAATCTTACTTCGTAATTTATACATACACATCTATGTTTAACTTCGATAGATACATCATAATAATAAGTAACTATCCAATCTCGGTTCATAAACTATTCATACAAATGACTTCTTTCTAACAAGTCCATACTTTCACATAACATTCTCATTTCCTTGACCCGTTAGTAACGGGTCAATATACATACTTCTTCAAACTTGTAATAGTACATACATTCGTATGATCCGTTTATAACGGATCTAATACCTTCATATCGTCTCTTAAGATTACATTCCATACATATATTATATAACATTTAATTCTTGTTTTGTTATCGCAACAAAACTACTATTTCGTACTCACACATTCGTGCTTAACTCCAAATTTAAACATCATTCTACGTTTTCTATAGTTACTTGTATCATTCATACCTTTACGTTAGCCTCAAATCATCTCATTCATATCACATTACTATTGTTCTCACTTCATGCATTACTTATTCTACATAAGTAAATGTGTCGTGCAAGTTCATCATACGAGGGTTTAATCAATACCTGGAACTTTCACTCAAGACTTTTGAGATTTCCTTTCTAATGAAAAATTTTCTTCTTATGTCGACTGTTAAAAGTCAAATATCCCATTCCATACCATACCTATACTATCATTCATTTCGTAGGTTGTTTTCAATCTACCAATTCATACCTATCCAACATAAGTTATACATTTTACTAACCTCGATTTCATTGCATAATCAATGATCCGTAAACCAGATCGATCCGCTTATTCACGAGTACTCACTGTACCAGGCCAAATTTCATTCATCCGTGTAATGAGCTTCCGCTCGTGCACATCCTTTCACCAATTCGATTGGTTTCATCACATTAAGGGTTCTACCACTATCATCTACAAAATTGGCGGTTAGCACATTTCATTCAAACATTCATTCTACCAGGTGATTATTCGCCTATAATTCTTCTACAAATTTCCTATGTGCATGCTATAACATATCATACATTCCATTTCTTACATACAATTTTTTTCCATTTTGTTAGTTATTATGCCATCTTCTTGCAGTTTGACTTTTCAAGGTCAAACTGGCATTTCTTACTTATCGTACATGTATTGAAGTACACGTTCGTACTTATTTCCATTCATGCTTACTTGCAAAGACTTTATTACATCATTTCAGTATTTCTTGCAAAAACTTACCCTTCCCGTCCATTCTTATGTTATTGTCTGGGTCGTAGCCTGTCATTCATTCTAACTCCCAAGAGTGGTTTACTAACACATCTAACACGTAACTTATTCAAAACTTATTTCTTTCAACTCAAATTTAGGTTTGCGTGCCAATTACGGTCATTTTTTTGTTATACTATCACCATCTACTTTATACTTACTTACATGACCCATTTGATTCAACAACAGTCAAACTGTCAACACATTCTTATGTAGGTTAATTTCATCCCCATTTGACTCAACCACAGTCAAACTGTCAACACATTCTTATGTAGGTTAATTTCATCCTTTTTATGTTTTAAATCCTTCTCGCAGATTCATACGTATCATTCATCCACGTATTCAAACATATCATTCATACCTTTCATTCTTTCTATGTTTTGAATCCGTCTCACGGATTCAAACATATCATTCATACTTTTCATTCCTTCTATGTTTTGAATCCGTCACGCGGATTCAAACATATCATTCATACTTTTCATTCCTTCTATGTTTTGAATCCGTCTCGCGGATTCAAACATATCATTCATACTTTTCTTTCATATCTAGTACTCTCAATTTCTTGAGAATCTTACTACTCCTCTCACCCACACGTCCACCTACTACCCAATTCTACCGGACATACCTGCAACAATTATCACGGTCTCACGAACATTATATGCTTCTTGCGTACTGGCCAGGTGTGCAATCCACATACTAGTTTCGTGTCTTCATGTAATCATCACCTTATGTACGAAGAATTAGGTCTCGACACGTGTAACATTTTCAAAACTTTATCACTATATCATCATTGTCTTTTATTTAAAAATGTTCCTTCCCTCGGGAGGTTTTACCATCACCGGTACCTACATACTGAATTTACGTACCTGGGGTCAATTTGTCTTATTACATGATTTAGTGTCGGTGCTTGGCCGCATTCGCGGATCATCCTCTTCAAACAATTATGCTTACCTTACACATAACATACTGATAGTTTCTTTATATGCATACATAAGTACATACTTACATTTGTTTCTACCTTTGGATCTTGATCGAGTCTTGGATTGTACGGGTTCCTTGTCACAAGAGCACACGGGTTTGAGTTCAAGTATTTACCTCCTCATACTTGATTTCTCTCAAACCAGGGCTCTGATACCAACTTGTAACACCCTAAAACGTTTTGGCCATAAGAGACGCAGCGGAAATACCGACTCAAAAATTCTTTCTTATATTGTCTATATGACATACTTGAAGGTTCATTTATAATCTGTCGGACACTTCTTGAAAGGATTTACAACATTCATTCTTGATTATCGCGTTAAATGTGATACCATAAATACAAGCTATGAGACCGCTCTTCCCGTACAATCCTTGCTCTTCGACTCGATCTTCAACCTCTTAGTCTCCACAATGATGTTTATTCCGTGCAACCTGCAATCACCACATACTTGTGCATCATTAATATTTGTTGACATCATTCTTAATCTAGACATACGCAATTAGATGACCATTCCGCATCTTCTATTCATGCTATTCTTTTATGTTTATCTTTCCGAGTACAATCTTGCATCCAATCATCAAATCTTCATAAGGACACAATAGTATACCTGCATTTTCATTTCATTCTCAAGGCACACGATTAGTAACATGAATACTCAAATGTATTGAAGCTATGTATACATATATACAAGCCTCATTCTTCCATAAACAATAAATCCTACTTCATGCATACGTACATTCATACGTATATTTATACACACATACATACCTACCGACATACATACATCCATACAAGCTCTTACATACCACTTACATTCCCACATGATTATACTAACACATCCTAGTCACAAACATCCATATAAATAAGTCTAATACGTATCAACCTACATGCATACTTATTTCTAATCGTGCTTACCTATGGATTCCATTACTAACATGTACGTAAATCCATACCCATACTTATACATGCCTCTAGACTTAATTCATTCCCACACATACTTTTGTACATGCTCATCACACCTCATAAACACTCTTCAATGAATTTGTGTAATGATAATCCTTTCTTTAACCTTCCTTCAATCATACTTTCTAACGGGTATAAATGTCAAATCCCTTCTAACTTCTATATCTGGTTCAACATCAATTCCTTATAAGTTAATCTCTGAGGTATAACCCAGAAAAGTTACATGGTCATCTAGGTTATCAGGCATAACCTAGACTAGTTACATGGTCATCTAGGTTATCAGGCATAACCCAGACTAGTTACCTAGTCATCTAGGTTATCAAGCATAACCCAGTCGAGTTACATGGTCATCTAGGTTATCAGGCATAACCCAGACGAGTTACATGGTCATCTAGGTTATCAGGCATAACCCAGGTGAGTTACCTAGTCATCTAGGTTATCAGGAATAACCCAGACGAGTTATTTGGTCATCTAGGTTATCAGGTATAACCCAGACGAATTGTCACAGCCCATACGTTTATTTCACCCTGTCGGTATGCCAGCCATATGCTACGGCAAGCATCAACAAAGAATTCAAACCTTGTACAAATCGAACTTCCATGTACTTTCATTTAATCATAATCAAGATCCATATCATTCTAAATCTTAATCTCGTGATCAAACCAACTACTACATCACGCCATACTTCTTTCTACATTTTGACCCGTTCGTTTCTACTATGTAGTTTTGACATAAACAACTATCTTCGACTTACCATAGCACTTCTTACTTTGGTACTTACTCTTACCCATAATCTTCTTACATGGTTCCCTATATTCAACACACCAAACTTCATTTATTAAAGAAGAAGTGATTCCAGAAATCACTTACCTTAAACGTTTGTATTCGTACCCATTTCCTTGCTTCCTTTTGACCCTTTAGCCTTCCATGCTTCCATCCATCTTAACATGATCCCTATAATTTCATGTCATTGCATTCACATTCTTGTTAGTATACATGATTGTTTATATTAATGATCATATCAAATTCATATTCCACATTTGACCTTCAGTAGTCAATTCTAACAAATATAAGGCATATTCCCACAATCATATCTCTTCTACTCATATAATTCATCACGTCATCACATATAACACACATTGATATAACACGTACCATATAACTTTCTATAATCTTATAATTGTGACAACAAGTCCGACCATGCTTCTTATGCGCAGTTGACTTTCAAAAGTCAACAGTTTATCATATGAACTTTCGACTTAACCTCATACATCCGTGACATCATAATAGGCTTTAGAAATGACGTTATATACATTTCATATTCACGACGCAAATGTGCTTACAACCACATTCAAACTAGTAATTTAACATAATCGCAGCATCATTATCATATTTCATTCATATATATATATATATATCAAGCCGTTTCATACAATTTCGCATCCTAACTTCACTTAGACATTTCATCATACACCTGGTGTGTATACTACTTTCTAATCACAATGTACAACTAATTCATGCATAATCTTCTAAGCTTTTACTTAGTTCATCTTCTTCTAAGCTCTTACTTAGTTCATCAAATCTTCTTACTAATCAACAAGTATCATTCACACATAGACATCAAACATATACAACACCAATTTCTTTCAATTCATCTAACAAGAATCCATCATACATAACATGATACATCAATATTGAACAAGAATTAGACATGGATGATATATCCATGTCACCATCTTCACCATAATAATTGGGTTTCACCTTAAAACATCAAATTAAGCAAAATCATGCATAATTCATGCTCTATATGGTGATTCTAACACCTATACATGATCAATTTCATACTAATTCGCGGATTAAACATAACCCACTTCATACAAGATCATCAATCTAATTTTCAAGACATACCTCATGATCCCCTTGTGTAGGTGATCATTAATTCATGCTCATTTATAGGTTTGAGTTTCGATTCACCCTTCAATTTGAAGATCTTTCATAACTAGGGTTTGGCTCCTCTTGTGTTCTTCTGAACATTCCAGACACACACACACACACACACACATTGTGTGTGTTGTGTGTTAAATTCATGTTTTATAAAACATAGGTTTTCCCATGTTACAATTTAGTCCCTCTAGTTTGCCATCTTATCTCTTCTCCCATAACTTTCTTCCTTACTCCTAAAAGTTAACATTGCATTTAACTAGGTTATTTGTTCCTAGTTATCCAACATCATGGTAAATTATTTAAACACCCACTTGGGTCAATAAACGGATTTTGGGGCTTTACACCACCGTTGCCAACAGTGGCGGAACTAGAAGAAATATTCAGGGGTATCCCAAATTTTTTTACGATACACTTATAGAACATAATTTTTTTTACCTACATTACGGGGCAGGGCCAATCCTGAAAATTCAAGTGCCTTGGGTGAGCCAAAAAAAGGCCCTTAGGCCTTACTGAATTAAATTTTATAAACTAGTTTTTTTTAAGTTATTAGTATTTAGGTTAACGAATCAATATTGAGCATATCACATTTGGGCTAGGCTTTATGAACTAATATTGGCAATAAGTTTTTAGATTTTAGTTTGGGCTAGGTTTATTTTTAATTTTTAGATCGAAATTAAACAATTCAAGAACTCAAGAAGAAAAGAAATAAAGAATACTCACAACTCACAATCAGCACAACAGTAGCGACTTCAGCCAATCAGCCTGTTCGATGATTATTGTTCAAGAATTATGGACCGATTCGATTGCGTAAATCCGTCTTCACTTCAAAGAATTCAAACAATAAACAATCATTTAAATTTTAACAATCAAACTAACAACCAATTACCAATAATAAGCCAATAAAAACAAGTAACAAGAATAAAACTAATCAAACTAACCAATAATAAACTAATCTTCTGTTCGACTCTGTAGTCTGTTCGATGACTCGACGTGGCGAACGTGCTACTGCCAATTCTTTTCGAACTGTTCGATATTCAACTGCCATTAACAATAAGTAACAATATTCATAAAACTAATCAAAGTTTCCTAAAACTAATCAAAGTATCAATCAAACTGAAACAATCGAAAAGAATTGTTTACAATCAACTAACAAACCTAATCAAAGTAGAACATTAACTAATATTCATAAAACTAATCAAAGATGAAAGTATCAAACTGAAACAATCAACTAACAAACCTCCTGCGACTGCGAATCTGCTGCGATGAGTGATCTGTGACTTTGACAATTGACAGCAAATCTGCGAGACTGTTCGAGTGGTTCGTGTTCGACAACAGCAAATCTGCGAGACTGTTCGAGACATCGAGTGTTCTGTGATTTCTGTTCGAGTTCATCTGAAAGACTGAAACAATTTGCGACTTCCGAGTTCCGACTTCGTGACTTCGAGTTCGACAACAACAATTCAGCCAATTCTGTTCCGCCCCTAACTGTTCGTGACCTTTGATTATCCCTGCATTCAATCTGCCGCCCTATGCACTGTTGGGTTATTATTTTGTTATTTGGGCTAACTAGTATTGGGCTATCATTTGGTTATTTGGGCTTAATTTCAGTTTGTAATTTTTTTTAGGGGTGTCCTAGTACTTGTTGAGGGGTGTCCTTAGTATAAAAATCCGAAAAAAAATTTTTACACTAGCGGATAAAAGTTGAGCCGTAGCCCGGGCTACGCCTCGAACTACACTAGGTCCGCCCCTGGCTGCCAAACTCATTCCTATAAAAATCGCATGTCTCTCGCACTGCCCGTCATGAAGAAAATGCCATCGCCGCCATTTTCAGAACCCTAACTCCTCTGATGTCTCTCCGGCCACCATTCTTCCTCTAAAACACCCACACACCCATCTTCTAAACCGATCAATCTTTTTCTAATTTCTGGCTCAATCAATTGTCTTGTGGGTCTCGTTCTACTTGTTTAGTGGGTTTTGTTCTAAATTGGGGGTTCTGCTTGTGGAGACTGAAGAGTTTAAAGAGAGATATAGAGAATGAGTGTAAAGTATTTTTCTTATTTGTGTAAAATGCTCCATGTATTAATATTATTTACAAAATAGTCCTTATAGAGTGAAATGACATATACGCCCTCATGTGTAAGGCACATGACCTGATTTAACGTTAAAATTTAACTAGGTTAAGGCTAAAGGACGTAACGTTCAACATTTTTAACATAAAGTATAAAACCCGTCAATTTTAAAGGCAAAGGACACCGCCTGCAATTTGGTGTAGACATAAAGGACAAAACTTGTAATTTACTCTAAAAGTTATTTGGAAAAGAAAGCCTATTTGTGTTCGAAAAACTAATAAATTTTGATTGGATCGCAAAAGCTAATTAATTAAAGCTTTATTTGAAAAGAAAAACTAATACAATTTTATTGGATGAAATTTTGATTTTAAAAAAACACGCCGTAGGTGCGTTAAGGCGTAGATGTTAGGGTTTTTCACTCAGCGCATAGAGTAAATATAAGAAATGCCCAAAAGGCGTAGATTTTAGGGGGTTTTTAGGGCTTTTTGGTCTGAGGCGTGCGCCTTATATATCTGAGACGTTTTCATGCATAAAAATGTTGTACTTTGGGTTTTTTTTGGCTTGTACATGTAGGTAAAATGATATAAAACCCTTATTTATAGCTCTATTTTGGGTAAAGAAAGCTAAAAACCTATGAAATACATATGGGGGATATAAAAAATTATATAAATACCCTGCGCCTTGATGTGCTAAAAGTGGTCTAATTAAAAACAACTAAAATTACCCTAAATCTAGACACTCTAAGCTTTAAATTTATAAACTAAGACTCTCTAAACCTAGACCACACAACCAGCAAGTGTACCGGTCAATGTAGTATAGCCTAAGTAAGTCCGAGTATCGAACCCATGAGACTCTAATGATTACGCTAATGACTATCTAGACTTAGACTGACACGGACTCTAACTGTACTTATGTTGAGGGGGGTTTTCTAAATATCCTAAATAATGCAAATAACGACTAAACTAGATTAGCTAAATTAACTAAACACGAACTCGGACGAAGACTTGAACCAATGGCGATGAAGACTACCTAGGCTAGACGCAAGTTTAACTCAGAATGGATTTCTATTCGATAGTTTTGTGGTATGAAACCGAGATCTTTAAATGCTAAACCTATTAAGATACCAACTAAGCCCCTCAATCCCTCTCAAGGTGATTCTTGTGGCACTACCTAGGCTGTTACGCTTACCGGTTTTTAGATTTCCTCACAGTCCTCTAACTTCTTGAAAGTGCCTAAATAAGACGATCTACCTCACAGCGTGAAAGTCTAAGGCAACTATGGGTTTTAATCTTGGTTTAATAGACAAGAGAATGTTTAATAACTATACCGATTTCTTAGACCTAGCTATAAACCAAACCGAGACCTATTAATAACCTCGAGCCTCACAGCGACAAGATTAGCAGAACACTTGATTTTATTAAATTACCGAATATTACTTCTAAGGTTACTTATGAAATTTTCACCCTAAAGGATTAATGACCTATTACGTGATATTGACACTCACCTAAATCAAGAACCCTAGTACAACCCTATTATGTGATAAAGACCGTCACCAAGGATTATACGAAGCAATAAACAGCAATAAAACACTATCAAGCATGCATATACACCAAGTTAAAATTCCATAGCTTTTACAATACAAGAAAATCCATAAACCATGCCAAAAATCGAATAAAAATCCAAACTTTATTTAGACTATTGTCATCACCTAGGTAGTTAAAGGTTTTTAGCCAGAAAACATCATTAAGAACAGAAGCAAAATCAAGTTATATTCTGAATTCATCATGCAACAAAGTTTAAACAAACGAAAACGAAAGAATAAGGATGATTAAACCCGAATCTTCACTCCCGATTGCTCCAAGATGTTACCCGAATGATTCCAAGCTTCCAAGATGCTCCAAAACCTTCAATCAGCCTCTAATGGTGCCTCCGAACTCCAAATTCCTAGATGTCTGGCTGTTAACGAATGCCGTGAATTTATAATCCTCCAAAATACCTTTCTAGCCGTTGGCTTGTGAAGTTGGTGCAAACAATTCACGTTCTCGCGGCCCAATCTAAAAAATCCCTCTTGCGCCTCTCTTCTTTCTTCGGCCCAATAGCTGATTTTAGGCCACCTCCTAACAAATTAATAATAAAAATGGCGGCCCAATAAGTTTCCTTCAAAAAGTGCACGTGTATCTTCTTACGTCCCCCAACTGTCTTCGTGCCCTACTCTTTTCTTTTTTATTTACGTCCACCTTGGCCCATTTGTTCTTTCACATATGATCAATTAAATAGCCACATCCATCCAAGTATATTAGAGTTTAAATGCATACATATTTCCCTAACCCAGAGGCATTCCGGCTGTAGAGTCGCTATCCCCAACTCGGATTGCTTAGGCATCGGTACTTTTTATTTATTTTGCAAGGTCGATTTCACACACCCTAGAGGTAATCCGGCTGTAGAGTCGCTATCCCCAACCACAGACTACATAGAAATGGCTACTTTCATTTAGTTTCTAGCTCGTTTATTTCATTTTTTTTTCAACGAGATAATGACCAAAAACTTTAACGATCTTAGCTTATAACGGCATCCCTTATACTATTATTGGCGGTTTCAATTTCCCCACTTTCCCTAGATGAAAACCCACTAGTAGACCGACAATTAGGTAATTTTAAGATCAAAGGAACCCGGAACCGAATCGAGTCTACCCGCACATCCCAAACTAGACACAAGCTCAATTATTTCATCTCATATTATTATTATTTGAACCCGAACAAAAATCCGACTTTTCTATCATTTTCCGTTTTTTATTTTGCAAACTTCTTATTCAAAAGACATTTTCTATTTTTTTTTAATTTTTTTGGATTTTTGAAATTTTTTAATTTTTTTGCATTTTTCGACTTTTTATGACTCTACTAACTATACTAACGACACTAAACGATAGTTTCTCATCCCCACACTTAAACTCTACATTGCCCTCAATGTAGGATGGAAACCGACTCAAAAAACTAAAAATAAATAGAGTAAATTGCCATTTTAGTCCCTGAGTTTTGTCCAAATTTGCCATTTCAGTTCAAATAGTTTTTTTTTCGCCTCTGGGTCCCTGACTTTTCCATTTTGTTGCCATTTTGATCATTTTGTCTAACTCCATCCAAAAACCCAGTTTTTAACAGGGGTATTTTTGGGATTTCCTTAAAAATGTTTTTACTTGCATTTTTGATCCATTCTTTTTATCCCATATATAAAGACATTTTACCCCAATTAAAACCCTAACTTTCATCATCTTCTTCCTCACGATTCATCAAACAATAATCAGAACCCCCTGTTCAAATAAGAACCCTAATTTTAGAGGGTTGCTCAACAATTCATCATGGTATATTGCATATGTGGGTTTGAAACCAAGATCCGTACCTCGAGGACCTCACAAAATCTAGGTCGGCGTTTTCATTGTTGCAATCGGCCAAGAAAAATGCTCTTGGCCAATGTTTAGATGGAATCTCCTTTAGCCAATTATATAAGTCTGCATCCTCCTTCAAGATTGCTTGCATATTCTTCTCAAACTTCTGAGGTGTTGTTGAAGTAGCAGCTGCCCACAACAGGTTCTTATAAACTGCACCTTTTGTCACGGCCCCTGACCCGGTTTTACCCGTTTCAGGAGCCGCGGGACAGAAAATCCCGTGGTATTTTATTTAATTGAGTTTAACAGCGAAAGTTTATCATCAGGATCTTTTTAAAGCTAAAATTTTCCTGATTATCTTATTTCACAGCTCGGGATAAAACCCCGGTACTTTACAATCATATGATTTCACGGAGAAATCTTTATTTTACAAAACATATTTCTTTATTTTATAATGAGCCACTTTCTTAAGCTTGCAGTGCTCCACAGCACTTTTCCTGAATCACAACAGATCACCTGAAACATGTTTGAAAAAGGTTTTATCAGTGGGAAATACTGGTGAATCATTCTATTTACTAAAATGACATGTTTGTTATAATTTACAGTATTAAGAGCGATTACAATGTTTCCTGATATCAAACCAACTACCCACGGTATTTTGTCACTCGACCCATTGGCCCTTTTATTGTCCAATAGTGTCTGTGACTATGGTCATAACACCCCTTGGCTGCCCCAATGGTGAAGATTATCAAGTAATGTATACAAAACCCCACATACTGGCTGTAACTTCGTGATTACAAAGACTTAATCCCCGTAATTATAACGTTGAAAATAAACATGATTTTGAAAGTAATTTGATAAAAAGAGAATGACTCACATTGCAGATTTAACACGGACAGAGTCTAGTCTACTGATTAGCCTTGTTAACCTAATTTAAATAACAATGCACACAAAACTGGCTTAGTAATCAATACAACATTTACGATAACTCACGAGATCAACCCTCACAACGAATGACAAAGTGCGATACTTAAACATCCATCGAATTAATGACGAATGACAAAGCATAACCCTAATGTGGGCAGCACTTAAACATCCATTGGATAGTTTAATCGATCGGACATTGAATCGTAATAGCGATCGAGTTAGTACCCTGTTTTGCGACAGCGATTTGTGATCGTGTGTGTTTTAGAATAGTTTCTACGATATCTCAGTGGATATAACGAATTTCTTCGTCGTTTCAGTGCCTAAAATCAAGTCCCAGACTCTACTATTTATACATGAATTTTGACCCCCCTCGCATGACGCGAGGGATACCCCTCTGGGCGTCGCGTGGTGCGATGGGTCCCTATTTACCATAGGGTAGCCACATCCTCAACTAGCCTTGCTGACTTGACAGTTTCGTAAAATTCGATTTTGACAGCAAGTTATTTAGATAATCGTAACTAGGGTTTTACCCCCCCCCCCCCCCGAGTTTTAGGGGTCCTGATCCTGATTCTCAGAGTTCTGAAAATTTTAGGGTTTGTGCAGAATCACTTGGGTGTCTTAATTAGGGTTTCCTATTGAACTAAATATAATAATAAATAATAGTTTTGGTGAGAGTTGTTACATTCTCCCCACCTTAATAAAAATCTCGTCCTCGAGATTTACTGAAATAATTGAGGATACTTTCGCTTCATTTCTGATTCCAAGTCCCAAGTATATTCAGATCCTCTCTTTGAATCCCACTTGACTTTAACTAGAACTAGTCGCTTGTGTTTGAGAAATTTGATCTTTCGATCCTCTATCTGAAGAGGTTTCTCAACAAATTTTAACTTTTCGTTTACCTCTATGTCTTGAAGAGGTACTACTAGAGACTCGTCTGTTAGACATTTCTTGAGATTGGATACATGAAATACGTCATGTACTCCAGATAACTCTTCTGGTAATTGTAAACGATAAGCAACTGGTCCTATACGTTGGATTACTGGAAATGGTCCTACGTATCTTGGACTTAGCTTTCCTTTCTTACCGAATCAAACTACTCCTTTCCAAGGAGAAACTTTCAAAAGTACTTTATCTCCGACTTGAAATTCCAGTGGCTTGCATCGATTATTGGCATAACTCTTTTGACGATCTCGAGCCGTCTTCAGTCTTTCCTTGATTTGTGTGATCTTATCAGTCGTCTCTTGCACAATCTCGGGACCTGATAATTGACTTTCTCCTATTTCTGCCCAACAAACTGGAGTTCTACACTTTCTTCCATACAGTGCTTCAAATGGGGCAGTTTCAATGCTTGCATGATAACTATTGTTATAGGAGAATTCAATTAATGGTAAGTGATCATCCCAGTTTCCACCAAAATCTATTACACATGCTCAGAGCATGTCTTCTAGAGTTTGGATTGTCCTTTCACTTTGTCCGTCTGTTTGTGGATGATATGCAGTGCTTAAGTTTAGTCGAGTTCCCATTGCTTTCTGGAAACTTGTCCAAAAATGAGAAGTGAATCGACTATCTCTATCTGATACAATGGAGAGTGGAACTCCATGTAAGGATACTACTTCGTCTACGTATAATTTGGCTAACCTTTCCATACTAAAGGTTTCCTTCATGGGTAGAAAATGAGCTGATTTAGTTAATCGATCTACAATTACCCAAATCGCATCATTACCTTTTCTGGTTTTGGGCAACTTAGTAACAAAATCCATTGTTATGAGTTCCCATTTCCATACTGGCATTTCTAATTGTTGTAGTAGACCTGAAGGTTTCTGGTGTTCTGCCTTAACTTGTGAACAAGTAAGACACTTTGAAACATATTTAGCTATATCCTTCTTCATGCCTATCCACCAGAAATTATTTCTTAAATCTTGGTACATCTTATTATTTCCAGGGTGTATGGTATACCTAGATTTATGAGCTTCCTCTAAAATCTTATTTCTTAATTCTCCCTGCTTCGGTAACCAAATCCTTTTCTTATGGAATCTCCAAATTCCATCTGATCCTTGTTCTAATTCTTTTATTTTTCCTTTCATTCCTTCAGCATCATCCTTGATTGCTGTTTCTTGAAAATGCTTTAATTGTTCCATTAAATCTACTTGTAGATTTAACCTGAGAGCACGAACCCGTCGTTGTTTCTCATGATACTTACGACTTAAGGCATCTGCAACTACATTTGCCTTTCCTTCGTGATACTGAATATCACAGTCGTAGTCACTTAGGATTTCCATCCATCTTCTTTGCCTCATGTTTAACTCTTTTTGCCCAAATATATATCTTAAACTTTTATGATCTGTATAGACATTAAATTTACTTCCGTACAGATAATGCCTCCAAATCTTAAGGGCAAAAATTACGGCTCCTAACTCTAAGTCATGAGTTGTATAGTTTTCTTCGTGCTTTTTCAATTGCCTTGAAGCATACGCAATTACCTTCTTGCGTTGCATTAGCACACATCCTAATCCTAGTTTTGAAGCATCACAGTATACTTCAAAATCTTCAGTCCCTTCTGGCAAAGCTAAGATTGGAGCATTGGTTAATTTCTGCTTCAAGATTCTAAAGGCTTCTTCTTGTTTAGGTCCCCATTTAAACTTAACGGCTTTACAGGTTAGCTTAGTTAATGGTACAGCTATTTTGGAAAAATCCTTAATAAACCGTCTATAATATCAAGCTAAACCTATAAAACTTCTAATTTCCACTGCGGTTTGCGGAACCCTCCATTTGGTAATGGCCTCTATCTTAGCAGGATCTACATGAATACCTTCATGATTTACCATGTGACCTAAAAATTGTACTTCCTTTAGCCAAAATTCACACTTCGAGAATTTGGCATAAAGCTTTTCTTTTCTTAACAAATTTAAGAGTGCATGCAAGTGCTCACAATGTTCTGTCTGACTTTTGGAATAAATAAGTATATCGTCTATAAAAACAATTACAAATTTATCCAAATACGGTTTACAGATTCTATTCATCATGTCCATGAATGCGGCATGAGCATTCGTTAACCCAAAGGGCATGACTGTATACTCGTAATGACCATACCTAGTCCTGAAAGCAGTTTTAGTTATGTCTTCCTCTTGTACTTTCAATTGATGATATCCGGAACGTAAGTCAATCTTAGAGAAATATCTAGCTCCTTGGAGTTGATCGAATAGATCATCAATCCTAGGTAATGGGTATTGATTCTTAATTGTAACCTTATTCAATTCTCTATAATCAATACACATTCTCATTGAACCATCCTTTTTCTTTACAAACAACACTGGCGCTCCCCAAGGGGATGAGCTAGGTTGTATGAATCCTTTGCTTAGTAATTCATCTAATTGCTTTTTCAGTTCTAACATTTCGGTAGGAGCTAACCGATAAGGTGCCTTAGCTATCGGTGTAGTTCCAGGAATTAGATGAATCCTAAATTCTACTTCCCTATCTGGTGGTAATCCTGGTAACTCTTCTGGGAATATATCTGGGTATTCTGAGACTACAGGAATTTCCTTAAGTTCCTTACCCTTAGTACTAATGATTACCGAAATCATATATACTATTCCTTGCTTTCGTTCATAACTAGCAATTTTCATTACTGATATGAACTTCATGGGTTTACATGGTTTATCTCCTGTAATCACGATTACTTCTCCGGTTGGTGCCTGGATCTCTATAGAATTTTTATCACAAAGAATTCGAGCGTGGTTGGCTACTAACCAATCCATTCCTAACACGACATCGAATTCAGCTAATTTCATAGGCAATAGGGTTGCAGAGAATTTATGACCTGAAAGTTCTATATTTTCTTTTTGCAGAACCTGATCTATTTTAACTGAATTCCCATCTGCCGTTTCAACTGTAAAAATCTGCCTAAGTTGGGTTAAAGGTAAGTTAAGAACTTGGCAGAATGAAGTATTTATAAAACTTTGGTTTGCACCAGAGTCAAATAATACTTTCGCGTACACGTTGTGAACTAAGAACGTACCAGCTATCACATCTGGAATAAGTTCTGCTTCTTGAGTGGTCAGCTGGAATGCTCTGACATTCTTCTTAGTAGCTCCGTCAGTCGCCTTGGTTTTGTTGTCTGCTGGCTTGGCCAATTTAGGACATTCTATTTTAAAATGCCCCGCTTCTCCACAGTTAAAGCAAATTATGGTTTTCTTTCTGCAGCTTTCTTCACGATGTCCTACAGTTTTGCAAAAGTTGTAGGTTACATTACATCTTCCATAATGTTTTCTTTTGCAATTCCTGCAGAAAGGCGGACTTGAGGATTGCCCTGTTCCTCTTTTCTTGAAGTTGCTATTATTACCCACCCGAAATCCTTGGGTAATTTTCTGAGCCAGTTCCTTCTTCCTATTTTCATCTCCTGTGCGTACCAGTTCGTCAGTTAGGGTGTTAGCTAATTCTACCGCATCGTCAATAGTGCGAGGTCTCGCAGCTTTAACGATATTGCGGATTTCGCTAATTAATCCCCAAATATAGCGAGAAATGAGTACCGATTCTGGCGAAGCCAGCGTTGGTACCACTCTAGCATATTCGAAGAATGTCGAAGTATAACCGCGACAATC
>JARYGA010048113.1:0-25602 GCA_030545235.1 Helianthus tuberosus
AAATCATAATTATGGACTATGTGATACTCCTTTGCAGTGACGGATATGATTTATTTTTAGTGAGTGCGGCAAAGGTTGGGAGATCAGGGGTTTAATCGAACTTTAAAGGAGATCCATCAAGATTTTTGCCTACAAATTACACTAAATATTTTTTTAAGAGCCACCCCCCTCCCGCATCTTTATTTAGGGCCGGCCCTGCTCCCTCGATGTTTACCTACAAGCATGATTCTATTTCTATACCTAGCTTCCATTATTTTGTGGAGCAAAAATATCTTAACGTTTAAGTTTAACATAAAAATAGTTTTGTTAAACTTGTTAAAAAAATACTGAGTTTTATTTCTTCATCAACAACGTGGGCAATAATAGTTCGATACCTAAAAATCAGGTTTTACTATTTGGAAGCGCTTCAATCAAATATCAGAATCCATTTTCCATGGAAACCAACTGTTTGTAGTACTGGGAGTATATATTTACATATTTTACTAACTAATCAGAACTGAGCTTGGAAGAAGAAAGTGTTTTGTGTGTAGTGAATGTGATGTGGCCTCACAGTGTTGATAATCTCACAGTACTGATAATAATATCTCTTAGTCTTAAAGTTGTCTGGTGGACCTGGAGCTTTTAATGTTATTCATGGATCAAATTGCAAATTAAATTAAGTTGTCGTGAATTGTAGTGTTGATCACTCGGATCCATCTTTAAATTAAGCTAAATTTAGAGAAAGGTTTTGGATGCTTAGTTGCCTCAGTTTAAAGAGATGTTATCGGTTGTTATTCGATTAACACTTATAGATCAATGGAGGGCATTGTATTATGTATCTCCCAAAAGTTTTGTTGCTATTATTTTCGACAAAAAGCAGCAAATAGTTTTGTTGCAATTATTTTCGACAATTCACGACAAATATTTTCAACAAAACTAAGTTGTCGTGAACTGTATTGTTGATCACTTGGATCCATCTTTAAAAGTTTTGTTGCTGTTATAATAAAGACACTTAAGTTGTTCTTTTTCTAGCTTTTTCAAGTTGTTAGGAGGGGAATTAGCTTTGTTGTTTAGGAAAAAAAATAATGTTGTTTATCAAATTGTTTTAATTTAGGTGTCTTTTGATTAGTTATTATTTTAAATAAGTACATTACTTTTGGTTGCTTTATGTTTCTATGAAAGTCATCTGATGTTTCCGGCTATCATCTTAGTATCTTTGGTATTACATATCTTTTGAATTTAATGACATTTTGTCTCTTTTTCCTCCATTCCCCATCTTGTACTGTCATGCTCTCGGGCCCCAAAGGACTTATGGGTCACGCTCTCTGACCCCAAAAGAACACATGTCACGACTCTTGTGATCGGAAGATGATCACAAGTACGAATTGTAGGCGAGACGAGACGTCTCAAAGCATTCATTCTAACAATTCTCAAAAGGTTTCTCGTCTCAAAGCATTCATTCTAACAATTCTCAAAAGGTTACAACGTAATAACAATACATATATATTATACACACATGAAAAACTATGTGTTTCTATCGACATAGAAAATATTAGTAAAAACAATAATGAAGCAGTCAATATCCATTAAAAAACATAATGGTTGTGTTAAATTCATGTTTTTATAATATAGCTTAGCTAACATAGAAAAAAATTATTTAGATAAAGACGAGCTGTTGAAAGTTAAAATTCTCAACTGATAAAAATTAAAAGGCCGCCCATACATGGTTATAAGATAATACATGTAGATAGGTGTTGTATTAAAGGGCGGATTCAAGTGTTGTATTAAAGGGCGGATCCAAAATTTAATAATTCAAATTCAAACTAGTTAGATTTGTGAAATTATGACTTTAATTGTTTTTTAAATCGCTAACGTTACTCTCCCGAACTACTATATTTATAAATAACTCACCCTTCCTTGGGATTGAACTCAAGACCTCCCACTAAGACTATGGGGTATGGGGCTTGGGTTGGGGGAAAACGCTCAAGCCACCACCCCTGGTGGACTTGGGTTGGGGCATGTCCCTTGGGGCTTGGGTTTCAAGCCGGTCGTGGGGCGGTCTTGACATCCGATGTGGCGGCCTCCTATTGCCTGTCAACCGCCATGTCATAGCGGGCCATTTGAAAGTTTGAATTTTAAATTCAAACCGTTTGGCCAAGCCAAGCGGTCACCCCAACCCCAACATCCCCTATAAATGTAACCCCCAACCCCACCGGCTACCCCATCCCAAACCGTCACTATCCACCGCTACCCCACCGGTTACCCACTTGATCCCACAAACCCGCTACCCCAACCCGAAAGAAGATGGCATCTTGGACCCATGAGGAAGAATTGGCTCTCGTCACAAGCGTCGTTGACGCTATGAAGGGTCGGCAACCCGGCCAAACACGATATTGGCCGGAAGAATTCGCAACCTACCAACATAACGTCCGACACGACCGCCACAACCTCAAAGCGTGCCAACATAAATGGCGCGAGCTACGGTCCAAGCTCGATCGTTTCAAGGCTTACTACGAAGCCGTTCCGAGCGGCGAGTTAAGCCACGAGGACCGGGTGGCGGTGGCGAACATAGAGTTTTCGAGGCAAGGTGCGAAAGGCGTTCGACAAGATCGCCCTTTTTGAAATTTATCTAACGCTCTAGGTTTTTTATTTTGTAATTTTTAGGAATTATGTAATTTTTAGGATTATGTAATTTTTAGGATTATGTAATTTTTAAAATTTTAATGAAATTTTAGGTTTTTTTTATAAATGTTGTGTGAATTTTATAAATTTTTTGTAATTTATTTTTGATAATCTGCCAACCCAAGCGGTGCACCCACGCCCCGCCATACCACGGACACGTCACTAGGCGGTGGAGGATTCCAATTCCACGTGTCAACTAACGCCCCAACCCAAGCCAACCCTAGCCTCACTATAGCCCATAGTCTAAGAGGCAAGAGCCTCTACCAAGTGAGCTAGCCCCACTTGGCAACGATGCGGTGCAAAGAGACAAGAAGGAGGTTTAATTTAATTACATATATAATATCAAAGAAATTTGCTAGTGAATGGTGGATTTTCTGTATTTTATAATGCAGTGTTAAAACAGAATCAAGAAGGAGGTTTAATTTGGTTAGGTAATTTAATTTACGACCGATTTATTTTAAGAAAAATGTTTTATTTTTCGTTTAAGTTTAATAATAAAATTCCACATTCTTTAAATATTTATTTAACAAAACGTTACTAATTTTTAATAAGGTATCAAAAATTATCAAACATCAAACATAAAAAATAGAGTAAACTGCCATTTTGGTCCCTGTGGTTTGGCCAGTTTTGCCACTTTAGTCCAAATCTCAAACTTATTACATTCAGGACCCTGTGATTTGCATTTTGTTGCCATTTTAGTCCAAAACTCAAATCAGGTCAGATTTCTCAAAAAAAAACCCTGCTATTTTGTCCTTTTCTGAAGGGCATTTTGGTCATTTTGCCACCCACCCCCACCCACACCCTATTGGAAACCTTTGACCTGTGCATTATTTTCTCCTTGACTCACTCCCTATCAAAGATCCTTCACCATCATTCCAGCCGAGCACTGTGATTCATTTTTATTACTTTCCTTTTCTCATTATTTGTAATGCCTATTAAAGGCCTCTCTTTCTTGTATCCAAAATCATCAGACAATAAAGTAAAAAAGCTTTCTGACCAAACTCTTTATGGTATCAGAGCAGTGATTTCTCACGCTCGATCCGAACCCAAAACCATTTGCATAATCCTGCTACTATGGCAGGCAACGATGCAGACAAAGAAACCCACAAAACCGATACAAACAGCTCCGATCACAACTCACCATTCTACCTCCACCCCTCCGATTATCCTAGACAAATACACGTCAACGATGCGTTAACCGATAATAACTATCTTGATTGGGTCCAGGAAATGGAAAATTTCTTGTTTGCTAAGAACAAGATAGGCTTCATCAATGGAACCATCGAGAAGCCAAAGACGGACGATGCAAGTTATATGGCATGGATGCGATGCGACGCGATGATCAAGGGATGGCTTACTGCAGCCATGGAGAAAGAAATCCGAGGAAGCGTGAAGTACGCCAGTTCAGCCTCGGAAATATGGAAGGACCTTCAAGAACGTTTCGGAAAAGAAAGTGCTCCGCGAGCATACGAACTGAAGCAGGCCATCTCGAATACCAGGCAAGACGGGATGACGGTGTCCGCCTATAGTTACGTGGGTTGTGGGATGAGATGCAATCTTTTCTTCCTACTCCCAAATGCAAATGTGATGGTTGTAAGTGTGGTCTTGGAAAATCACTCAGGGAACTTAGAGAAAAGGAACAACTCTATGAGTTCCTCATGGGCCTTGATGCTGATTTTTCAATCATTAGAACACAGATTCTCGCAACCAAATCCATCCCATCTTTGGGGAACGCTTATCATCTTGTCGCAGAAGACGAGCAACAAAGGATTATAGCCGGAGGAAAGAAACCGGTTAATGAAACCGTGGCTTTCCAAGCCTCTGTGAAGCGAAATGGTGCACCAACTCGAACCGGGCAGAAGGAAAAGAAAGGCACGGGCCACTGTGATCATTGTGGAAAAGATGGACACACTCGGGATGGATGCTTTGAGCGAATCGGTTATCCGGAGTGGTGGCTCGGTAAAAATAAACGCGAAAAAGGGAAGCCGAAGGCAGCCTGCGCAGAAACCGAGCCAGATCTGATTGAAAGCTTAACGAAGGAACAATACGAACAGTTTCAGAAACACTTTGGTGGAGAGAAGTCCATGCAAAGTGAGGCTCCTCGGATCGCGAACATGGCAGGTAAACTTAGACACAATGACAACTGGATAATGGATTCCGGGTGCACGGAACACATTACTTACAGGTCCGATGTTCTCGAGGATAGAACCGAATACAAAAATGAGCCTCCCGTAACAATCCCTAATGGAGAAAGTGTACCGGTTGAAGGCAGGGGGAGTTCCACCTTGCCAAATGGAACAAGAGTGCAAGAAGTTTTGCATGTTCCAAAATTTACCTTTAATCTCTTATCTGTGAGCAAACTTTCAAGAGATTTAAACTGTGCCGTAACGTTTTTTCTGGAATTTTTTGTAATGCAGGGCTTGCGTTCGAGGAAATTGATTGGAGCGGGTAGGTGCAAAGATGGTCTATATCAAATGGGGATGCTTGGTAAAAGAAGAAAAGCTATGGTTGTGACTAGTAATATGTGGCACAAGAGGCTCGGACATGCCGGTGAAGAGAAGTTGTCTCAAATAAATTTTCTCAATAATTTTTCCTTTAAAAACAGTGATGATGTTTGTGATTCTTGCATGAAGTCAAAATTCACCAGAATGCCTTTTCCTACTAGCATAACTAAAACAAGTGCGTCTTTTGATCTAATTCATTGTGACATATGGGGAAGGTACCGTACACCCTCGTTCTCAAAAGCCAACTATTTTTTAACAATAGTGGATGACTATAGTAGGGTCGTTTGGGTCTATCTCCTCAAACACAAGTTTGAAGCGAGTACTTGTCTAATGTACTTCCACAAAATGGTTAAGACGCAATTTAATAAAGACATAAAGAGGATAAGGTGCGACAACGGTGGGGAATTTACTTCCAACCAAATGATGAGTTTCTATGCGGAACAAGGAATCATTTTAGAGACAACATGCCCACACACCCCACAACAAAATGGAGTCATGGAGAGAAAACATAGACACTTGCTCGAAACAGCACGTGCCCTCAAGTTTGAAGCAAATCTCCCAAAGAGGTTTTGGGGTGAGTGCATTCTAACTGCCACATACATTATAAATAGGCTACCCTCAAAAGTTATCGAGAATAAAACCCCATACGAGTTACTACATGGAGAGAAACCAAACTATGATCATATGAGGGTCATGGGTTGCTTAGCGTATTACCGAAGTATTGAGACGAATGGAGACAAATTCGAGATAAGAGGAAGACCGGGGGTGTTCATGGGATACCCAAGTGGAACGAAAGGGTACAAAATTTTTGACCCAAACAATGGCAAAATCATCACGTCAAGGGATGTTAAATTTGCAGAAAAGGTTTTCCCTTTTTCCACAAAAACTAAGGAAGGTCAACATGAAGAAGATGACATATTCACTGTCTACCCGGTTGAAGAAAGCAAAAACGACAGGCCCACTAGGCAAAACATAGAAGAGACTGAAGATTTGGGCCCAAATAGCCCAAAAACTCACCTTATCTTCGATGAGCAATCTGAGTTAGAAGAACTGGGCCGAAATAGCCCAGCTAATGACGATACTGGGGCTGTTCATGTTGAAGTGGAGGAGCAATTTGGGCCTCCACATGACGGGTCCGATTTTCCATTACAATCACAAGCACCAAGCAACCCAATGCATATAGAATAGAACCAACAAAGTAGTGGTAATGCTCAAAATCAAAATGTAGAAGGCAGGGAGAAACGCACCAAGACCAGACCCGCTCACCTCAAAGATTACGAAGTTAAGCTCCCCCCTTCTATAGACCATGCACAACCCGCTTCTGATCAAGAATCCTCAACGGTATGTCCCATTGCAAACTTTGTTTCCTATGAAAATTTTTCTCAATCTCACAAGGCTTTTCTTGCGGCCATCACCTCAAATGATGAGCCAAAAAGTTTTAAACAAGCCGTGCAGGATCAACATTGGAGAAATGCAATGCAAAAAGAAATAAAGGCCCTCGAAGAAAATGGAACTTGGACCATAGAAGATCTTCCAAACGGGAAACGTGTCATAGATTCAAAGTGGGTGTATAAAATAAAATTCAAACCAAATGGTGAAGTTGAGAGATACAAGGCCAGACTCGTCGCCAAAGGATACACACAGATGGAAGGAGTTGACTATCATGACACGTTTGCACCAGTGGCCAAGTTAGTTACCGTAAGGAGTCTCATTGCTGTTGCTACCAAAAGGGATTGGAGAATTCACCAACTCGATGTCAACAATGCCTTCTTACACGGTGACTTAAGCGAAGAGGTTTACATGCGACTCCCACAAGGCTACGACATAGGGGAAGGATCAAAGGTGTGCCGTTTGAGAAAATCATTGTATGGTTTGAAGCAAGCCTCGAGGAATTGGTATCAAAAGTTCACATCGGCTCTCCTCCAACTCGAATACAAACAATCCGCTGCGGACCACTCACTTTTTATCTACAAAAAGGGAGGAACGTTAGTTACCGTGCTTATATATGTCGACGACATCATTATAACAGGTAATGATGAAAACAAAATTCAAGAAACAAAGGATTTTCAAAACGACAAGTTCAGCATCAAAGACCTTGGTCCGTTAAAGTATTTTCTCGGCATAGAAGCGGCAAGAACTAAAGATGGATTAGTGCTAAGTCAACGGAAATACACCCTCGACATCCTAGAAGACAGTGGGATGTTAGGATGCAGGCCGTGCTCCTTTCCGATGGAGCAAAATTTAAAACTCGACAAAGGAGATGAAGATGTTCGCATTGATGCTACCAAGTATCGAAGATTGGTTGGGCGATTACTTTATCTCCAAGCAACTAGACCCGATCTTGCCTACTCTGTAAATGTTCTGAGCCAGTTCGTCTCAGACCCGCCACAAAGACATCTCGATGCTGCCATGAGAGTCCTTCGATATCTTAAGGCAACACCAGGACAGGGAATTTTCTTCCCGAAAGGAGGAGGCACTAACTTAATTGCATATTGTGATGCCGACTGGATGGGTTGCTCACTTACACGAAGATCAAGAACAGGTTACCTTCTCCTGTTGGGGGGAGCGCCTATTTCTTGGAAATCAAAGAAACAGTCAGTTGTGTCACGTTCCTCAGCAGAAGCCGAGTATCGTGCAATGGCGAATGCTACTAGTGAGATTCTATGGATGCGTTGGCTATTAAAAGGTCTTGAAACCGAGCAACATGAGTCAACACCACTCTACTGTGACAACAATGCAGCCCGGCATATTGCGAACAATCCGGTTTTCCATGAACGAACAAAGCACGTAGAAATGGATTGTTACTTTGTCAAAGAGCGAGTCGAATCGCATGAAATCAAACCGCTCTACGTTGATACAAAGTCACAAATAGCTGACCTTTTGACAAAAGCTTTGGGCTCAAAACAACTCGAGGTTCTTCTTGTCAAGATGGGCATGCGAAACCTACACGCTCCATCTTGAGGGGGAGTATTGGAAACCTTTGACCTGTGCATTATTTTCTCCTTGACTCACTCCCTATCAAAGATCCTTCACCATCATTCCAGCCGAGCACTGTGATTCATTTTTATTACTTTCCTTTTCTCATTATTTGTAATGCCTATTAAAGGCCTCTCTGACCAAACTCTTTACACCCCTCTCTCCTTTTCTTCTTTCACTATCCTCTGCATTCTTCATTCTTCACTTTCCTCCTCCAAATCAAACAACAACATCAATACCCTACGAAGACTTGATCGACATAATCATCATCGTCTCGAACAGATCATCACCGCCTCCACCCTTCACTTTCCTCCACCACCATACCTTACGAAATAAGCACAAAAGTCTGCTCCACCTCCGGCCACCACACATGCCGCCGTTACATCTCCTCCGCCATCACCGTCCTCCTCGCCGCCGCCGCCGCCGCCGCCGCCGCCATCTACTTCCTATGTTTAGGTTTTGTTTTGTTTCATCTAGGGTTTCAGTTTTTAGGGTTTTTTATTTTGGTATGTAGTTTTGTTAATTGATGCTGTTAGAGTGTTTGTGTTTACATATTTTATGTTGTTTTGAAGTTAATTTGGTTCTAGAGATTGATTTTTGTGATTTCTGTTGTTTAAGACGATGGTGATTTATGTGATTTCTGTTGTTGAAGACGATGATGGTAGGTAGTTTTGTTAATTTATGTTGTTTGATTGAAGATGATGGTGATTTCAGTTGTTGAAGACGATGATGATTTATGTGATTTCTGTTGTTGAAGACGATGATGGTAGGTAGTTTTGTTAATTTATGTTGTTTGATTGAAGATGATGGTGATTTCTGTTGTTGAAGACGATGATGATTATGTCGATGATGGTGATTTCTGTTGTTGAATATGATGAACGAGATGGTTGCAGGTTGAACGAAGGTGATAAAGATGACTGGGAACAGGTTGCAGGTTGATGATCGGTGGATGGTGAAACGGAGATGAAGATGATTTCTGTTGTTGAAGATGATTGTTGAAGATTTTAACAATGATCTGCGGATAGAGATAGAAGAGAGAGAGAGACAGGGTTTTTTTTAAATGACCATTTTGCCCCTTCAGAAAAGGACAAAATAGCAGGGTTTTTTTGAGAAATCTGACCTGATTTGAGTTTTGGACTAAAATGGCAACAAAATGCAAACCACAGGGCCCTGGATGTAATAAGTTTGAGATTTGGACTAAAGTGGCAAAACTGGCCAAACCACAGGGACCAAAATGGCAGTTTACTCTAAAAAATAAATTACAAACCGACAAAGATTATATTGCTATACAAATTAAAAAACATAAAGCCATATCATAAAGCTAAATAATTGAAAAAAAATGAAGAAGAGTAATACAAAAGTAAATTATAGTCTCTATAACCCCAAAAGATTCACACTTTTGCCGTATTGCGACCAACGTTTAAATTTGCAAATTTATAACTCTTTTGCGATTAATTTATGATGGCCTTTAACTTTTCTTTTTACCTTTTTTTCACAGTTTACAAAGGGATTGCGATCAGTATTTAAACGGTTGCAAATTTTCGACTCGTTTGCGTCTGCATTCTTAATTTTTTTAATGTATTTATTTTTTCCCTGCAATTACATTTAAACATTCGAAAAGTTTACGTCTGATTTGCAACTATGTTTCTTTAGCATATTTTTCATAAATTTGTGACCGGTTTGCGAGTGCAATTGAACAGTAGCAAAATTAACGACCATGTTTTCTTTTTATTTTACGCTGATTCTTTTTCGCAACGTGCATCAGGTTTGCAACAATGTTTTAGTTTTATTTTAGTTAATATAAAATCATTTATCTATGACCGTTTTGCAACCAAATGAAACAATCATAAATTTTGCCCCTAGAGCGGTGGAGGTACCTACATTTTGCAATTAGGATAATTTCCATCGCAAATCAATTGGTAAATTTATGATATTTTTTTGGTCACAAATGCCCAGTTTACTACCGTTGTTTGACCAAAATGTCAAAATTGGGCTAAACCCTAATTAACATTTATTGTTGCAATGTTTATGTGGGGTGATGGTATCTACACATCCCCTAAAATTTTTGTACATCCCTCAATAGAAACCATATAGGCCAATACGCTTCCCATAGGGTTTGAAGCATTAAATGCGACACCAATAGGAAGCGTATTGGGCAATACGGTTCCTATTGGTACAATATTCTCTGACGCACACGCAGTTCAAAACTATAAAGGTTGAAAAGTGACTCAATAGGAAGCGTATTGCCCAATACGATTCCCATAAGTTTAATAGGAAGTGTATAGGGCAATACACTTCATATTAGTTTTACTTAAAAATTATAAGTTGTAACACTTATTAAACAAAACAATATATATATATATATATATATGGAGAGTATCATGAGAAAACTACATATAAATAAGAAAACTAGAAAACTAACTAAAAAAGCCCAAATAAAAAGCTAAAAAACATACCAAATTTTTTTTTTACAATTTTTAATAAAAAATCGCTAGTTTTTATGCCTAGAAAAAAAATTAAAAAAAATAAATAAATAATTTTTTTTTGTTGTACTGCACATGTGCAATATATGTGATTATATATGTACTACACATGTGCACTATATCCGTAATAGTGCACATGTGCAATACAACCCAAAACTTTTTTATTTTATTTTATTTTTTGAAATTTTTTTTCCATGCATAAAAAGCTGCGGTTTTTTTATAAAAAAATTAAAAAAAAATTTGGCATGTTTTTTTGGCTTTTTAGTTAGTTTTTTGGTTTTCTCATTTAAACTAGTTTTCTTATGATCCATCCCATATATATATATATATATATATATATATATATTGTTTTGTTTAGTAAGTGTTTTTATAAAAACATTATAAGATAACAATAATAAGTTAAAAATTTGATGCAACTTATAACTTTTAAGTAAAACTAATATGAAGTGTATTGCCCTATACGCTTCCTTTTAGCTGACCATCTTTTGAAAAGTTTGGTACACATATAGGAAGTGTATTGCTTAATACGCTTGGACCCAGAGGAACCGTATTGCCTTATACGCTTCCTCTGGTCCCCTAATCATTACCTGACCATCTTCTGAAAAGTTTGTACTTCAAGTACACATATAGGAAATGTATTGCTTAATACGCTTGGACCCAGAGGAACAGTATTGTCCTATACGCTTCCTATAGGGTTCAAGGGATGTGCAAATAACCAAAGGGGATGTGTGAATAACCAAGCCCTTTCTGTGTAGTGTTAGCTAAAGATAAAAATTAGGGTTTTACAGTCTTATATTTTGTTATAAGAATGTGTCAAATACTCGCCATGAATTACTCATTTCTTGTCGTCGGATTCGTGGGTATACTTGTGAATGGTTAATTATGTAGTTGAAAATTACCTTTTAGAATGTCAATTTTGATTCTATTCTCACTAGTCACTTCTAAAATCTTCTTAAAATATCAAATACTTAACTACATTTCTAGCTATTTGGTAATTTCAAGTTTTCAACAATTTCAACTTAGTGTCATAATATGTAAGATTAAATATAGCATATTACAGTGTTATGAAAATATATAGTATATTACAACTTTCAATTTTGATGCGAAAAACGGGTTTTAGTAATTGGGCAGGTATCAACTTAAAGTCTAACCCTATACCCATTCTAAACCTAAAAAAACTAACACTAATCATATGCAGAGCCTAAATATTTCAAGTTTCAGCTAAGTATTTATCTCATTTTATTTACCTAGTAAAAGATTACATTATCAGTATCTAAACCAAAAAAGAAGTATCATGAGTGGCGTGTTATTAATTTTTAGCTAGGTAAGTACTTACCAGTACCTCAAATGCCAACAATTTCCCTGGGTGATAATTAACAGCATCTGTAGTGGCAGCCCTGGACCATCTTTATTTCAATAAGTTACAACCAATCATCCCCCAAATCATTACTGAATAGCTCCATCTCAACATCAATATTCAAGACCTATCTCTGAATAGCTCCATCTCAACATCAATATTCAAGACCTATCTATGTCATTACGTATAAAATTGGTCGGCTAAACCAAATTCAAATCTTGTCGATGCTAAAACCATATTCATTTTCCCTTGGTGAAATAACAATGCATAGTGAAGAGGTACTGTCTAGAACCCGACCCGAGTAAATAAACTATTACATTTGACCCCCTAAAATGCAATTCATAACATTCTCACAAATTCAAGTAACATTCTATTATAGTGACGTGACAGAACATGTACAGTCATCATGGTTGTAAAACAAGGTTTCTAACTCCAAGTACTTTCCGAGTAATCGCTCAAAGGTAGGTTGCCGATACGACTTTCTTCAACTCCGCCTAATTACTCGGAATTAACCAAATGTGGTCAACCTCGGCCAAAATCGGATCTAGTAGGTCAATTCAGATCGAGTTTGACTTAAAAAAAAATAAAACATAATTTCTATATCTATCATATTAAAGAAAATTAAAAAGTGAATATCATTTTTACATATTTTGTTATAATTATTAGTAAGTTTATGTTATTTGATATATATTTAACTTTCGAAAATTAATTTCTTTATAATTTAGCATGTCCGAGTACTTCACGGGTACTCTCCGCCCAGACGAGTATTTCCAACTCCCCACTTGACCGACTAGGGAGTGCCTAGCGACTTTTGCAACCATGACAATCATGACAAATGGAATGTTCAATATCAGCCAATAGAAAGAGAGATGTCACAATCAAAAAGGCTATGTACACCAATGGGGACCACACCACGTTATAGTGACATCAACCCTAAATTTCTCCCTATAAATAGTACGTAAAAGACATATCAAGGTATGCTATTATAGGCTCTCTCACTCGACACATCACACGTATACTTTTTCAATGAGGTACTTGTTCTCACGCAAGAGGGTAGTCGCGGGAGGACCCCTCGTCATGTGGCGAGGCTCGCGGAAATTTTTTTTGTAGTGAGTACGTCGGAGAAGAATTCAATTATTATTTCCTCTGGTTAGTGAAAAAGTTACAATATCAAATGGTTGTATGGCTGATTTCAAATGGGTGGTTTGGAGGAGATCTAAAGTCTAAGAACTAAGAGTTTACATAGTTTTATTTAAATCAGGAATTTAGAAAGATTATATTTCCTAGTTTAAATGTTTCTTGATATGCAAGTAGTTTAACTATAAAAAGTGTCTTAGGGTTAATTAATTGTCTTTCATTCATTGTAATTCTCCTTTGATTTATAAAAAGAATCGAACAAGTTGTTTGTGTTTTCGTGTGACACCCACTTGTGTTTGATTGTGGAGGATCAACGTAGGACAAGTCATACTCCAAAGAAAGCATGGGATACGCTAACCTTATTGTTCCCAAAAAGAAACGACACAAAACTTCAGCTTCTCGAAAACGAGCTTCTGTCGGTTAGCCAGAAAGACGTGACAATACCACAATATTTTCACAAACTGAAACATTGTACCGAGAGAGTGGAAGCCTTGATCAACAAGAAAGGATTATTGATTCACGAATAAAGTAGATAATCATACAAGTGCTAAGACAAGAATTCCAAAGTCTCGTCGGAACTGTGCAAAGGTGGCCAACAAATTCATTTATACACGCCAGAAAGATTTGCCTAATCAGTTTTCTACTATCATAGTCAAGGCCGAGGAGGAGAAGGCTCTATATACTGATAAAGCCAAAAGGGGTCGGTTTAACCAGGGTAATTCAAGAAACTAAGAAAGATCGGGTGAGCAAGAGTCTAATGGAAATGGAAAAGACAACAAATAAGAACCATCCGGAAGTAAAATAGGTAAGACAAACAAACGATTTCCTTACACGTGATACAACTGTGGCATAAGGATCACATGGCAAAGAATTGTCGAAAGCTAAAGGAAGAAGGTAACGCCGCCGAAGTTAAAGAACAACAGCTTTGTGACGTAAATGCTCTAGTGGCCGAACTGCAAGACATGCATGTATTTTTAGCCATTACCGAATTAAAGAGAAATGTTTTTGGGGAATGGACTGTAGACTCCTGTTGCTTGAATCACACGATTGGAGTCAAGGATAAAATAACAAATGCAATTAAGTATGGTGAAACCTTGTGGTGGTGATAGTTGTTGACTCTAGGCATCGCATAACATAAGTAGGCGATGTAAAGTTCTCAAAATCAGTTAATAAGAATAAGTTTACCATGAAAGATGTTTTCATGTTCCAGGAATGAAGAACAACTTATTCTCAGTACTACAGTTAAGATATCATGAAAGTATTTATTATTTGGTCCTATTGATGTTTGAGTGTCTGACAAGTTTGAGACAAAGTCAAAACCAATACTACAAGGGAAAAAGAACAACACCATGTATATGATTTTTGTTGAGACAACATATGTTGAATGAACTAACAAAACGCAAAAAGCCTATTTGTGGAAGAACCGACTAGGTCTCCGGGGGTATAACGAAGAGAAAAAGGATGACAATGTCGTGATCCAACAATTGGGAATACTTATCTTTCATCATGGTGGTCTAGTGAAAAGAAGTGTTGCCATGCTTTGAATAGTTACGTGAAGATCTCGAAACAACTATCTTAGCCTTGGGTTTCAGTGACCTAACTGACTTAATTAAAGGAGTTGAACCCGAACCAGCTCCAAGTTCAAGGTGTCACACCCTGATTTCCGGTGGGCCCGGATGGTTTAAGCGTGACAATTAGGTAACAGTATCACAATTTAATAATATGCGGCGGAAGTATTTGGAGTAAAAATATTCATTCATTTATCACAAATAAAAAGTGATTCAAGTGTTCAGATACAAGACCACAGGCGGGATCGAGATAAAAGAGAGCTTAGACATCATAGGCCTTAAGCTAGGAGTTGCAAATTCCATAGCCTTTATCATAGCTGACCCGGATTCCTAGCCTAATATCAAGGTTCGGTACCTGTAGTTCAGTGTTTTGAAAATACGTCAGCTTTCGCTGGTAAATACAATTAACTGACTCATTTTGAAAATAGTTTTTCAAAAATGATTTAATATATAGAGAAAACCCGTAGGTAATTATTTAATATTTCTTGGGATTTTATCTTGTCACCAGATTTACATATTTGTCATACAATGGGAACCAGAGATCAAAGCCAGTCATTTTCAGTGCTATAATGATTAAGGTACACACCAAAGTTGAATAACGTGTCTTACAATCAGTATGCCTACCTTTGCACGTTATTCTGTATGGCCATAATAGTTCATGAGTCGGGAAGCCCGGACACGGTAACAATAACCCCCAATTGTTTCAGTTATCAAACAAAACGGATTAAACCGAGTTCTTACATTTATGAACTATCATAGGCAGCTCACTTATGTAATACCCTCTCCAAGTGGCGTATTCGCCATACCCCAAGTTTAAAAAAAATAAGTTAAGAGTATTTACCTTTTTTTTGCTAGCTTCCAACCGATAACGGTTTTAATATAGTAAAATCCGAAAAGTTAAAGTATTAAAACTCTAGTCCGAATATCTGGGAGTTCTATAGTCCGGAGTGAACAGATTCAGTTATCTGTTAGAATGTATACCAGTCATAGGTTAGTTCCTTCGACATGACCCGTTACTTAAGAATAAGATCGGTTCACTAGATTAAGCGTAGACCGGTTAGAATGTGGTTTATACCTATCCAAGCGTAAGGACTCCTTGGATAAAGGTTTATTAGACCAACATTTAGAAAGGTTTTGAAAGATTTTGACCCGTTATGCCTAGTTTATACGAACTAGGTTCACATAATTAGTTATGCACGTAAAGGCGGGTTTGGAAGGTCGGATGAGCTTATGACAAGTCTAAGTATTAAAAATATATCTTTAGTTGATTTTTATTCTATTCCAAAGTCAGATTATAACTTGGATTAGATTAAAATCATTTTATTAGCTATTTTGACCACATAAGGGTATTATGGTCATTTTTAATAATATTTCCAAGACTTGTCATTTAACTCATCAAACGCAATGACCAAGTGGTATAACTTCAGAGAGTTATACTCAACAATAATATGTCTCAAAACAAGTTTAAAACAGATCTTAATGTTGACCAAATGATTCAGAATCAAAAGTCAAAGAAAAAGTTAAATTGCTTAACTTTTGACATGAATTGGACGAGTTGGGCATGCTAATATCAGTTTATATAAGTTGGAAAACTTGTATATGTGTCAAAACAATTTAGTAATCAGTGATAGAAACCATTTATGCCATTTATAAAGTTTAGTAAAAAATTTGATTTTTACGTAGCATGCTCGACTTATCAATTCAACTAGTAAATGCAATAATCCAAGGGTACGATCATAGAAGGATCATACCATCGTTATTATGATCATGTAGGAAAGTTCAGCTTGAACTTTACCTTGACCAAATTGGCCAGAAGCTAAAGTCAAACAGAAAGTCAATTGTTTGACTTTAAGCTCAAAAATAACTAATAAAATGAAATAGAACAAGTAGAAACACTTACTTGGAAGTGTTAGAG
Source organism: Helianthus tuberosus (assembly GCA_030545235.1). NCBI lineage: Eukaryota > Viridiplantae > Streptophyta > Magnoliopsida > Asterales > Asteraceae > Helianthus > Helianthus tuberosus. The sequence goes on from JARYGA010048113.1 coordinate 16,602, forward strand.
CAGAATGCACTAAGGAGGGATTCCACTTGTCCAGAGAAGAGCTCCAAGAAGAGTTTTAGAGTAGAAGTGAATGGTGTGAGGAAGAATGGTGAAGCATGGTTGCTATTTATAGCCAAAGGAGAGTTGTGATGGAGTGCCAAGTGTCCTCAGAGGTCCTTATTAGGTGCCAAGTGTTCTAGTACGTGTAAAAAGAGCAGGAGAGGTGGCAATAGTTGCCACAAGGTGGCAAAACAGCTGCAAAAACTACCAGCTGTTTGCTGTCTGCAGGTCCCTTACGGACCGTAAGCCTCATGCCCTTACGGTCCGTAAGGACCTAATTTACTTGCCCGTTACTCTAGCTTACGGACCGTATACCTAAGCATCTTACGGTCCGTAAGACCTCTTGGCGCATAATATTTTAAATGCCTTACGGTCCGTAAGGACTTCAAAATTACAAAATTTGCACAAATAACCCCTTGGGTTTAACAAGTTATTGATAAGTGCAACATTAGTCCCTGTCCTTCCACACAGTGGGGATTAGTTGGATATCCGGGATGGGTTTTAGTTAACGCACGATAATAGTCCCTCTCCTTCCCATAGTCGGGATCAGTCGGAGATTCGAGACATGTTTTAGTGAACGTACATTGTAGGTCCTTCCTCCTTCCACATAGTCGGGATTAGCTGGAGGTTCTCCCTCCACATAGCCGGGATTAGTTGGAGAATTGGACACGTGTCGTCACTTAGTTGGACAAAATTTTCGGGGTGTTACACAAGTCTGGGTCATGACTTAAATAAAAACCCATGGCAAACCAAAACTCATGAAGAACCAACTGGGTTGAGAATGTCGACTCGTGAAAGAAGGCAAAACCTAAGTATGCAGTTAATGTGGAAATAATTGATGACGATGAAGTAGATACCAACACCTTTGAAGAAGCTACTAAAAAGGTTAAATGGATTTGAGCTATGAAGTCTGAAATAGAACCCCTACATAGAAATGAGACTTGGGAACTGTTCTAAAACCAACAAGTGTGAAGGTTGTTTCTAATAAATCGGTGTTTAACTTAAGAGAAATTCTGACGATTGATTGGTTTAAAACAAGACTTGTAACTCGTGGTTTCTCTCAGCAAGTCGGAATAGACTATGATGAAACCTCTAATCCAGCGTCTAAGTTAAACATGGTATGAGTCGTTCTTGCCATTGCAGTTTGTAAGTCTTAGAATCATTGGCAAACTAATGCTAGTATTACTCTTTTGTATGGAGACTTGGATAATGTAATTTACATGGAGTAGTCAAGCGGATTCCAAAGCACATATATTCTAGAGTACGTGTGTCAAATGAAGAGTGCTCTATATGGGTCGAAGTAGTACCCTAGGGCGCGTTCAAGAAGATAAGTGAGTTCTTAAAGCATAATGGGTTTAATATCGCATCAACTAATTCTAGTTTAATTTTCAAGCCGATGCGAACTAAAGTTGTGATTGTACCTGTGTATCTGGACGATTTAATAATAACCGAAGTTTGTGAGTAAGCTATCAGATAGTTGAAAGAGAACCTATGCACTCAGTTTAGTATGAAAGATCCTAGAAGATTAAGACATTCTTGGCTTAGAAGTTGATCTTAGGGATAATGAGCTATTTTTCATTAGAAAGGATATTGTTATGACTTGTTAGTCAACTTTCGTATGCTGGATTGCAAACCGTTGAACACTCCTTTAGAAACAGTTGTGAAGTTATCTACGAATAAAGGAAGGGAGTTAGAAGAGGCCATCATGTACCAAAAAATGGTACGTAGTCTAATCAATCTTACTTTGACAATGCCAGATCTAGCCATTTTTGTAGGGGTCTTGAGCTGGTATATGCAAACATCATTAAAACCATAAATGGAAGTTGCAAGACGAGTTCTAAGGTACATGAAAACAACTTTGAAATATTGTGTTAAGTTCAAGAAAACACTCAACGCTGGAACTTGTCAGGTATAGCGATGCTGATTATGTTGGATATTTGCATACGAAGGGGTCCACAACTGGGTATGTTTCTACATTGGGGGGTAGTGCTATCATTTGGTGTAGCAAGCGACAACCTACGGTATCATCGTCTGCCACCAACTCAGAGTATCGAGCAACTGCTTTAGTTACCCAAGATTTAAGGTAGCTATTATTATTGATGAAAGATCTGAATTAATAGTTAGAAAGCGATGAGGTAACTCTGTTTTGTAATAACATGTCATCAATCAAGTTGGTGGAGAACCCAAACCTTTCATGCAAGAACAAAACACACTGAGGTTTATTACCAGTTTGTGCGAGAGAAAGTGTTGCAGAAAGAAGTAAATCTTGATTATGTCTATACCCAAGATTAAATAGCTAACATGTTTTCTACAAGTATGCGAGGACCAAATCTTGTTGATTTCTGCAAAGGAATTTGCATGAAAGTTGATGTTGAGAGGGAATGATAGAAGCTACAACATCAAAGGGCGGTACGGTTGATCATAAAGGGGTTGTTTGGATGAGATCTAAATTCTAAGGATAAATAGTTATACTTATGGAGTTTTATTCAAATTGGAAGTTTTGAAGGATTATGTATCCTAGTTTAAATGTTTAGTGTTCTCCAAGTAGGTTAGCTATAATAAGGGTCTTAAGGTTGTTTATGGTTCTCCAAGTAGGTAAGCTATAATAAGGTCGTAGGGTTAATTGTTTTTTTTTTTTTTTTGTTCATTGTAATTCTCCTTTGATTTATAAAAGGAGTTGGACAAGTTGTTCAAGTTGTTTGTGTTTTCGTGTGACGCCAGCTTATGTTTGATTCAACAGTTAAAAGACTTTCATTTGAATTAAACACATATTCCATCAATTGGTAAACATGATTTCCTTCTTCACATAGACTTTATCACTATCTATAGAATATATTTACAACTAGCGATCATGGCATGCAATTATATTTTTATATATGTAAACTCATATAGTCAAACGCAGAGTTAAGATCCTATACAAACCTTATCTTATCTAAAAACAATAAGAACGGGTCTTGAGCGTTGATTAATTGAATTAAGGTCTAAGATCAATTACACATCATTATTAACTACTACTATATTATTTAATAAGGTTCAATGGTGTTTTAGTCATTTTCTCATTTTCCATTAGTTACTTCCATGATTTTAGGAATTTTCCACCTTGTTTTTAAATTAAAATAACTTTTACATACTTTATATTTTATTAAAAAATTATACTATAAAATTATCCATTTTTTATCTTTAATATTAATATAATATTGCTATATACATATACATATACATATATATATATATATATATATATATGAAACGAGATCCGGAGAAATTGGCTGAAAGTGTGAAACTGGCGAGAACGGATCCTAGCCCAACACGTCGCAAGGGGCGCTAAATGATATGCAAGGGTACGATTGTCATTGTGCACGTTCCCCTCCATATTTCACGTTATAAATCGGTTTCAAATAAAACTCCAAAAAAATCCTGTTAGTAGTTACCTCCTTTCCAAGCTTTCCAGATCTATGGCGTCTAACGTGGATTCCATTCGACAAAGTAATATTTGATGACGTTTTCATATTTGTTCTAGCAAATCATGCAACACATATACAACAGATATGGCGTTTTATTCTTTATGCTTGATGAATGCAGAAGAGTTTCTGACACAACTTCTAAAACAGGATCAGAAAATCTGCAACATGCTAACTGACCTGAAAAACAAAAGAGAGCATGAAATCACATGGAGAAAGGCCAGAGTCTACGAAATCCTAGCAAGTGTTAACTCTAGCGTGTAATAGTTTATAAATATTTCATTACATTTTTATTTTTCTATGTAATAGTTTATTTTAATAATCTCAACATGCATCTTAACATATTCTAAAATGTCAGTGTCAATGAAAACTCTCATCATCAACATTTAATCAAAATAAGAAACAAACCTAAAATGCAAAGGTCTCCTCTCAACTGTTGTAGCACATCTAACTTTTCACGATATTCATTCACATTTTTATGATACTTAAGTGTTTATTCATTCACACTGTTCAATCTAACATGGGTTTCCATTCAAATGTTGACCAAAAGTCAAACAGATGTTCAAACCACTGATTATGTTATTCAAATTTCTGTTGAATACTAAATGAGATGTTGACCAAAACTCAAACAGATGTTGATCAAAAGTCAAACTGATGTTCACCAATAGTCAAACAGATGTTGACCTTAAACAGATGTTTGGTTTAAAGCCAAACATCTGTTTATGGGCAAACATCTGTTTAAGGTCAAACATGTGTTTAAGGCTAAACATCTGTTTAAGTCCAAACATCAGTGTTTCAATCACTGTTGGCTATCCACTGATAGTTAAAAAACAGCCACTACTCACATTTTTATTGTTGACATCCACTGATATTGACCATCAGTGGTTTCCCTAAACAACTGTCATCCATTTTCATCAGAGGTTGTGATGTGGACAGTTCTTAGCTGTCCGATCTTTGTAACCGCTGTCACGTTAGCATTCACTTTTCACTTTTATAAAACCCTGATCAAAACCCCAAACAGGGTTTTAACTGCCATTTCGAATTCCAAAATTCTTTCAAAAGCGGTTTCCCTCAAATTCCTTCAAACGCTTCATCTTCTTCTTCCTCTCACAAATTCATTCGAATCACCATGGCTCATGCTCTAAGAAACCCTCATAACTATCTTTGTACACTTGAGAAAACAAGTAAAAACACAGATTTTCACTAAATCATCGATGCTCTTTCATCCTCAAAGTACAGAACTTTGTTGACCTGCAACGCACCTATTTACCAAGAAACCCTACGAGATTTTTGGAAAATGCAAAATTAGAAGTTCAATACAACAAGCCTTGAGCTATTAGATCAACACTATGTGGGATTCAGGTTGCTATTACTCCACAAACCATATCTGAGGTTTTTGAGATGAACGATCATAGAGGTAAAAACACTTTCCCTAAAGAAGAGTATCAACGAGATTTGAATGAAAGGGGGTATGAACAGCAATGCACCAAAGCTACTATGCAAAAAGGAGCATTCCCACCTCCCATGAAATTTTTATTTCATACTTTACTCATGTGTGTTTCAAACAAAACAACCGCTTTCAATGAATTTCCATTGAAAATTTAATACTTGGGATATGCTATTATGGCTAAACAAGATTTCAATTACTCCCAAGAGATTTTCAATAATTTGGTTAAAAATTTCAATAATATAAAAGATAAGAAAAAAACCATTCCTGTTGTTTCCAAGGTTTTTAAGCTACTATTTACAACAGAAAGTACCAAACGACAGTGCACAAGTGCTTGTCCAAGGTGCTCCTTGTGAAATAAATAGTTTGTCTGCTAAAACTTTTACAAGGTTGTCAGAATTAAAAGCTTTAAAAATACAAACAGAGGAGCCTGAGCAAACTTTAGTTGCGTCCACATCTGCTCCTCAGGTTTCTGCTGTTGAGCCCACTGCTCTTGGTGACCACAGCAGCACAACCACTGCTGTGTAACCCCCACCAAAAATCACCAAACAGACCGTCAAGAAAAAATCCAAAAAGCCCCCCAAACCCTCCAAAAGGACCTTCTGAAAGATAAGATCCCAAGTGTGAACTCCTGTGACAACACAAAAATCACCAACATCCACTATTGCTACTTCCTCACAACAGTTGGAAAGATCTCCACCACAGGCCTCAACTCCTCCTGCTTCCTCACAAAAGGAACATGTTGTAAGCACAGAGACACCATTCTATGGTACATTACCCTCACTTGAGAGTATGTTCTATAGCCCTGCTCCCGGGGTAATTTCTCTTTCAACTCATATCCCTACAGCCACATTACCACCCAGCATTTTACCTTTCTTTAAAGCATTGGATATGGATCAGGCACTAATCAGTTCTTCTCAACAACCCATCACTGAGAATATACTCCAACAAGTGACTGAGTTTGATGCCTCTACCTTTACTAATCCATCAACAGTTGAGGAGGTTACACCACTAGAGTTACATGCATCTCTTGGTGGTAGTTCAAGTGGAGCAGCTACTACAGGTATTAAATCCACTGATTTACACCTGGACAGTAGTTTCATAAGTCAGACTCCCTTGAAGGCAATTTCTTCCTTGGGAACCAAGGTATCCACTGGTGTGTTCAAGCTAACAACTGGTGTGCTTACTAAGGTAACTACTGCTGAAGAAAGAAGTCCCCAGTACCAAGAAAAAGGGGCATCGGTGGATGAACCATTGGAGACTTCTCCTGGTCCAACTGTTGATACAACCACTGATGGTGGAAAATCAGATGATCCCACTAAATTGGGTGATAGTTTAAAATATCAGGATTTGGCGGAGAGAGTTACCAATCTTGAAACATCTGTGGCAGATATCAAAAGTATGCTACAACAGTTGTTACAATCCTTAAAGTCTCAATCCACTTCTTCATCATCTGCTACCACAACAAGTGAGCTATGGCAACTTCTACAACCTCTGTTTCATCAACAAAGCAAATATGCTGATCAACAACATGAAATTCAGCTACAAATGTTCAGAAATGTGATGGAAGCAAGGTATAAGGATACTCAAGCTGACATTAAAGCCATCAAAGCTCATTTATTTCAAACCACTGGTACTTCTCCTCCTACTATTGTCTATGTAGAAAACCCTGATGATGCCAAAAAGTGGGAGAAAGGAAAGAAAGGAAAGGATGGTTTGTATCTAGAACCTGATCCAAAGGCTAAACCTGTTGTAGAAATTCCAAGGCCAGATGGTACAAAGAAGGTTGATGTGACTCTCAATGCCTTTGCTGAACAAAAGGTAAATAGAAAAGAGAAAATGGAACGAAAGGGTTCTAAAAGATTTGAAAAAGAAAAGGAAGTTCTGATGGCAAAAGAAGAGCAGGGTACTTCAAAAAGAATAAGAACTACTAGAAAGGTTAGCGAACCCACTTCCATACCTGTTATATCAACAGCTGTTGATACATCAGTGGTTGATACATCACCTTCTGAAATCCCCAAAAGTTCCTCACCTCAAACCACAAAGCCAACAGGTGTTGAGACACCTGTTATATCAACATCTGTTGATACATCAGTGGTTTCAACAGTTGTTGTCACGTCAAATGTTGTTGTCACTTTACCAACCACCACTCAATCCACAAATCCAACTCCAAGTTCAACACTCCAACCACACCAAAAATCACAAGAAGGAGGATAACAAATGTCATACTTGAAGATGACACTGTACCTTCTCCACTTCCAATATCTTCATAACCTCTGATCCTATCAACTGTGCAAAAACCTACTTCAACTGCTTCAATTCTAACCCCTGACCAAACTACTGCCTTGGTTCCTTTGAGTGTGAAATTTTCTCTAGATCTTCCACCAGTTAGGGAAGAGATCAAATCCTTCTATTCAGAAGATGATCCTGAAAAGAGGAATCTTCCATCTCTTCAAGGGTATCCTTTACCAAAGAACATTGATGAATACCTTCAATTGAAAGCCAAACAAGCAGAGGATATCTCAAAAAGAGACACAAAAGGAAAATCTGATAAAGAAATAAAGAGAAATCTGCAATATCTGCTCAGCCAAGTCAGAACATTAGAGCAGTTTTCAAAAGATCTTTGTCAGCAGTTATCAGAAAGAGATGATGAAAGCCTAAGGAATGATTACATTGAGCTCATCATACAAAACAAGAAATACAAGGCCGAAAGGTATAAATTCAAAAAGTGGACCATAAGTGAGCTCAAGCAAGAAATTGCAAGAATACAAAAGATGCTTGAAGACTGAACAATAAAACCAACCCCACCAGTCTGGTCCCAGTATAAAAAGAATGTACCTGAAAGGGCTTTGAAATTGAAGAGAATGAAGGAAGTGCTTATAACTGAAAATTATGGCTCAAGGAATCAAATCACAAGATGGACAGAGATTAAAGTGATAGAGACATATAAAAAATTGGAAGAAAGAATAAAGAAAGATCCCTCTGTTCCTAAAAAGCCAGATTATCCAGCATCAGAGGTTTCAATCAAATAGACTGTACCAACTAAAAGATCTACTAAACCCACTGTTCCATCTGCTGTTGTTGTCTATCAAACAAAGAGGCAAAAACAGATGGATGAAGAAGAACAGGCGCAACAAGAATCCGAATATTTTAAATTGGCCATCAAGCAGATGTTGGTAGAAAGTCCTGATTCAGTAAAGCCACAAGAAATAGCCAAAGGCCTGAACAACCAAAGGTGAACCACTGCCCAACAACAATAGTAGTTCAGCATCAACAACAGATATTGCATCAGTGTTTATGTTAACAGTGTTTGTATGTAACAATATTTATGCAGTAAAATACACTTTGAGCGTTTTTGACCCGTTTAATATATTTTCCTTTTAGTGAATTTTCTTTTCGAGTTGTCCCATCTAAGATAAAACACACGATTAAATCATATGGTCAAATTGTTAAGGGTCTTGATGATTTAAGATTCTAAATGTGTGCCGTCTATTAGCTAATTATTTGTAATTTATGTTAACAGTGTTTATATGTTAACAGATGTTGACCAATAGACAAATAGATGTTGACCTTAAACAGATGTTTGGTTTAAGGGCAAATATCTGTTTATGGGCAAACATTTGTTTAAGGTCAAACATTTGTTTAAGGCTAAACATCTGTTTATGGCCAAACATCTGTTTATGGCCAAACATATGTTTATGGCCAAACATATGTTTATGGCCAAACATATGTTTAAGGTCAAACATCTGTTTAAGTCTAAATAACTGATATAGAAGGCCAAACATCTGTTTAAGCCCCAACATCTGTTTAAGTCTAAACAGATGTTTAAACATCTGTTCAAAACACTGTTTAATCTAACATGGGTTTCCATCCAACTGTTGACTAAAAGTTAAACAGATGTTCAAACCACTGATTGAGTAATTCAAATTTCTGTTGAATACTAAATGAGATGTTGACCAAAACTCAAACAAATGTTGACCAAAAGTCAAACAGATGTTGACCAAAAACTAAATGGGATGATCCGACCCGGTTACATGGGATATATTTAAACCTT
>JARYGA010048114.1:0-25879 GCA_030545235.1 Helianthus tuberosus
GAATCATTTCAGTTTGAGACATAGAACATTTTATACAAATAACATACTTTTCACAAGACATTGATTTATAAACAACTTATCTTATGCAAACTCATTTACATGGTTATTCATTTAATCATGCATTATTTTCTTATTTATACTTATCATCCGAACTTATTATTTTTCAAATGATTTACAAAGACAAAGCAAATTACAAGGTTCATGACTAAACATTTTCTTAAACAGAAGTCATGAATCTTATTTTCACAAAACCTATGTACTCGCCAGCATTTCTTTGCTGACCTCGTTTTCACATATGTTTCAGGTATTGTTGAATGATATCGATTGATAAGATGCATGCTCACATAGGACTGGACAAGGCCTTAGTGACTCAATAACAATGATAGATTATGTTTAAATTGTGTATTTAGATTTCCAGACGATGTAATTACTCAATGTTTAATAAAACGAAACACTTTTGATATCCATGGTTATGAAACATTAATTCTGTTGCAACACGCCCCGATGTTTCCGCCGCGATTTGTTGTTTTACGCGGTCGGGGTGTGACAGTATTTATAGTTTTCCTTGAACCGTTAGGATCGTTTATCGTAAATCGTGCTTCAATCTCATCCCTACACTTGTTGAAATACCAAGGTACATCAAATTGGCCCCCCATCATCAGGAAAAGCCAAGTGCAAGGGGATTAGGAGTGCTTAACAGCTGTTAACAGCTATTAAAACTGATTTTTCTTTTCTGGGAGGTCCTTACAGACCATATGGTTGATGGCTTACGGTCCGTAAGCCTTGTGCAGACCAGCCAAGTTTCAAAAATGGCAGAACAGGCCCCTGAAGCCCCAAACTTGATATTCGATGCATTTTTGACACGTTTAAGCCCCGTTAACCCCATTTCAAAGCTCTAAAATGAAGTTAAAGTATAGGGACCTTAAAATGTGCTCAAAAATATCTCGGATGTCGGTTTGTTTGGTCGTACGGTTGCGTTGTTCGGTTAATTACGACGGAAGTCGTAACGGACGCAAAAACGATCCAAATTAAGCGACGAATGGAATTTTCTTATGCCAAACACTAAAATAAAATATTTTAATTCTTACATAAATTTTTGGAGGTCCGGATGTATTCAGAACGCAAGTTATGCGCGAAAATGCAAACTTATGCACTTTTTGACGCTTTTAGTCCCTGAATGAGCATAAAGTTTATTTTAGCGCCCCGAACCCCTCAAAGCCTATTTCTAAGCTATGTAAAGGTTATTTATGGCATGTTTAACTTATGGTCATGTTCCGGAATGTTCGTTACTATATAAATCGGCATAGTTTCGCAGTTTGATACAAATAGTCCCTGCGATCGAACAAAGTTGGTTTCGACACACCAAACCATTCAAAACTTATTTCTAAGTTATGTGTAGGTTATTTAAGGTATGTTAAGCCTATGTCACTATTCTAGAGTGTTTGTCGCGTTATACTCACTGCGTTTACGCACCAGTTTGCGTATAACCTTCCAGAACGCGATTTAAAGCTTGCAATCGTAATCGAATCGAATTGAAAAGTCACCAAACACAAATACACACATAGAAACACCAAAACACATATAATAATACCAAAGCACATTGTTTTATTAATAATCATCATTGTTTTACATCGAAAATCGATTACAGAACACAGTTGTCACAGTCTCCCCTACTTCAGGAAATTTCGTCCCGAAATTTTAATTAGAGGAAGCTTGTGAAAACAAATGCGGATATTTCACCTTCATCTGGTCCTCACGTTCCCAAGTAAACTCTGGGCCACATTTGGATTTCCAACGAACTTTAACCAAATGAATCCGTTTGTTCTTCAACTGTTTGTAAGCACGGTCCACGATCTCCATGGGTTTCTCAACAAAGTGCATTGTTTCATCAATTCGAATCTCGTCGAGAGGAATGTGTAAATCAGCGTCAGCTAAACGCTTTCGCAGATTGGACACGTGAAAAGTCGGATGAATATTTCCAAGCTCTGGAGGTAGCTCTAGACGATAGGCAACCTTTCCAATTCTTTCCACAATCTTAAATGGTCCCACATATCGTGGTGCAAGTTTTCCTTTCTTTCCAAATCTCACGACTCCCTTCCAAGGTGAAACCTTGAGTAGGACACGATCTCCGACTTGAAATTCTAAGGGCTTGCGTCCCAAATCCGCATATCTCTTTTGACGGTTTCGAGCTGTCACAAGATTATCGCGGATTTTCTTGATTTTGTCTGTCGTTTCTAGGATGAACTCGGGTCCAGTAAGCTGAGCTTCACCGGTCTCATTCCAACAGCCAGGTGAACGACATTTTCGACCGTAGAGAGCTTCGAATGGTGCCATATTAATGCTAGTATGATAACTATTGTTGTAAGAGAACTCGATCAGTGGCAGATGAGAATCCCAATTACCACCAAAGTCTATCACGCATGCTCTAAGCATATCCTCCAAAGTTTGAATCGTTCTCTCAGATTGGCCATCTGTTTGGGGATAATAAGCAGTGCTTAGATTCAGTTGGGTTCCCAAAGCAGATTGCATGGCCTTCCAGAAATGAGATGAAAATCGAGCATCACGATCGGAGATGATATCCAAGGGCACACCATGTCGTGATACAATCTCGTCTACATAGATCTTGGCAAGCTTCTCAGCAGAGAAATCCTCACGGATTGGTAAGAAGTGAGCAGATTTTTTCAAACGATCAACTACAACCCAAATAGCATCGTGACCTTTAGACGTACGCGGTAACTTAGTAATGAGATCCATCGCAATGTTCTCCCACTTCCAAACCGGTATCTCTGGTTGTACAAGCAAGCCAGAAGGTCGCTGATGTTCGGCCTTGACTTTGAGACAAGTTAGGCATTTCGATACATACAAGGCAACATCCTTCTTCATACCAGGCCACCAGCACCGAGTACGAAGATCCTTGTACATTTTATCAGCACCAGGATGGATAGAATATCGAGACTTATGAGATTCATCCATTACCAAGGTGCGAAGATCGTCTTGTTTCGGAATCCACAATCGATCCTTAAAATAGAGCAAACCATCGTCTTTTGCTTCGAGCATAAGCTCAAGTTGACGTGGTAATTCCGTACCCATCAAATTTTGTGAAACACAAAATTGCTGAGCTTGAAGGACACGAGATTGAATATCAGATAAAGTTCGAACAGAATGAAGCTTGACTCATTCTTTTCGACTAAGCGCATCAGCTACGACATTCGCCTTACCAGGATGGTAGCGAATCTCGTAGTCATAATCGTTTAAGAGTTCAACCCAACGTCGTTGCCTCATGTTTAGCTCTTTCTGATTAAGAATATGCTGGAGACTTTTGTGGTCTGTGAAAACCACACACTTCGTTCCATAGAGGTAGTGTCTCCAGATTTTAAGCGCGAAAACCACAGCTCCTAACTCAAGATCATGAGTCGTGTAGTTCTTCACGTGAACTTTCAGCTGCCTAGATGCATATGTAATAACTTTACCTCGTTGCATAAGGACGCAACCAAGGCCTAAGTTGGACGCATCGCAATAGACAACGAAATCATTTCTTCCCTCGGGCAGAGATAGAACAGGAGCATCACATAACTTCTGCTTCAACGTTTGGAACGCTTCTTCTTGCTTGGGTCCCTACTCGAAAGGCTTATTCTTCTGAGTCAAAGCAGTGAGTGGAACCGCAATCTTTGAGAAATTCGAAATGAATCGGCGATAATAACCAGCAAGACCAAGAAAAGATCGAATCTCTGTAGGCGTCGTCGGTGTATTCCAGCCCTTAATATCAGCAATCTTGGATGGATCCACATGAATACCCTGCTCATTGACTATATGGCCCAAAAATTGAACTTCTTTAAGCCAGAATTCACACTTGGAGAATTTAGCAAAAAGTTGTTCCTTCTTCAGGAGTTCCAATGTTAAGCGAAGGTGTTGCTCGTGCTCGGCTCGAGATTTTGAATAAATGAGAATATCGTCGATGAACACAATAATGAACTTGTCCAAATATGGTTTGCAGACCCTATTCATTAAGTCCATAAAGATAGCTGGAGCATTTGTCAAACCAAAAGGCATGACTGTGAACTCGTAATGCCCATATCTTGTGCGGAAAGCAGTTTTGGGAATATCTTCTTCGAGAACAGGAAGTTGATGATACCCAAAATGCAGATCGATCTTGGAAAAGCATGAAGCACCCTGTAGCTGGTTGAAGAGATTATCAATTCGAGGTAGGGGATATCGATTCTTGATGGTGAGCTTATTAAGCTCACGATAATCGATACACATTCAAAAAGATCCGTCTTTCTTTTTGACGAAGAGGACAGGAGCTCCCCAAGGTGAAAGCTCGGTCGGATGAATCCTTTATCAGATAACTCCTGAAGCTGTTTCGATAACTCTTGCATCTCCAACGGTGCAAAACGATAAGGTGCTTTTGCAATCGGGTTGGCATTGGGTACAAGGTCAATATGAAACTCAACTTGACGAACTGGAGGCAAACCGGGCAGTTCATCAGGAAATACCTCCGGATAATCCCGAACAATCGGAATATCCTGAATACTCTTGCTCTTGCTTTTCTCCTCGGTGACATGTGCCAGAAAAGCAACATATCCTTTTTGTAAATACCTTTGGGCTTCCATACACGACATAAGCTTCAAACCGCCAGATGGTTTCTCGCCACGAACTTCCAGAACATCGCCAGACGGAAGAGGAATACGAACAATCTTATCGAAACAAATCACCTCAGCATGGTGTTTGGTTAGCCAATCCATTCCAACGATAATATCGAAACTCCCAAGTTGCATCGGTGTGAGGTCAATAGGAAAAAGATGGTTATCAAGGTTCAACTGACAATTATGAATAATAGAATCGAGAACAAGAGGTTTACCAGTGGCAACTTCAACAAATAAGGGGTTCCTCAGTTTAGTCCTAGGTATCGCAAGCAAGGGCTCAAATGACAATGAAACAAAACTTCTATCGGCACCCGAATCAAAAAGAATAGATGCAGGTTGATTGTTAACAAGAAACGTACCATTGACAACTTCGTTGTCAGCCCTTGCTTTGTTTGCATTCAAATTGTATGCTCGCCCACGAGGGGGATTCACATTAACATTGACGTTCGCATTCGGGTTCGCATTTGCATTCATCAGTCTCGGACAGTTGTTGCGGAAGTGACCATACTCTCCACAATTAAAACATGAACCCGGTGGGAATCTTGCAGCATTACCTAGACCTGGAGCTGGAACCTGAGCAACCTGATTCTGTCCCAAACGACAAACATTGGCCAAATGCCCAAGTTTACCACACGTCGTGCATTGCTTGCAAGCTTGTTGTGCAACGTGATGACCGTTGCAACGAGCATAATGAGGTGCAGTACCAGCATATGCCTTCTTTGCAGGTGTCTGAGCCGGTGGGTTCTGCGGGTTCTGAGCAGTCTGTGCTGTAACAGCAAAATTCTGGGCACCCTTTCGCTTCCTTGTTTTCTTCGACGTCTCACCTTCCTTACCCTTACCCTTTTTCTTGTCCTTCCCTGAATCAGTCGCCTTCTTTTTATCACCCTTGTGGGTGAGTTTACCCTTCCTGACTTGAGTCTCAGTCAGGGTAGCAGACAACTCGATTGCTTGACGAAGGGTAATAGGATTAACACCGGTCACAATCTCCAGAATAGAATCGGGTAGACCATCGATATATCTCTCGATTGCTTTCTCCAGAGGGGTAACCATGGTGGGACACAATAGACTGAGTTCCTCAAAACGATCCGTGTACGCACGGTGTTCAGCCCCATCTTGCTTTAAATCGTCAAACTCTCGCTCCAAAGACCGAATTTCGTGACGCGGACAAAACTCCTTCATCATGAGAGCCCGAACCTCTTCCCATGTTTGTGCCAACGCCACTTCGGCACCCCTGTCGCGCATAACACCATTCCACCCGGTAAGCGCTCGCTTCTCAAACACGCTCGAAGCAAATTCAACCTTACACGCATTCGGACACTGCACATGTCTGAATGTGTTTTCGATACTCTCAAACCACTGCAGGAGCGCAGTTGCTCCTTGCGACCTAGAAAACTTAAGCGGCTTCGCAGTATTGAAATTCTTGAAATTACACGGCGCATTGTTGTTGTTGTTATTGTTGTTGAATATCTCGTGGACTTGGGTCACAACGCCGGGAAGCACAGCAGCCACTTGCTGAGAGACCAGGGCTGCGATTTCTTCAATAGTAAAGGATTGTGCTTCACGTCGAGGAGGCATTGTCTAACAAGGAAACAAGAGAGTCGAGTGAGGTTGAAAAGTAAAAGAGGTATCGACAAAACACAAGAGAGGCGATCATTCGTTCGTTACCTCGAACAAACAAACGACACGCAGTGACTAATCAAAGTAAATAGGTCAAAAATAATGTATCGCGAAGACATGCTCGCCTATAAGTGAACACTCACCCCAAGAGTTCCCAGGTAAGAGTGACTGGTCCGATTATGTGGATTTGTACGAACACTATAGCCTTAGACAGAAAACTCAGAGTACAGGCACTCACTCTTCCAGTTTGCACGTGTTCACATTATTTAGACCCAAAATTTGACGAGATTTTGAAAACTTAGAGGGTTCAAAACCTTACAATAGAGGGTTCAAAACCTAGTAATCAATCATCCTAGAACAGATGATTAGTTTTCAAAGCGGATTCGAAAATTGGGTTTCTCGTTGTGGTTATCACTTAAGGATAGGTGACGATTTTGTTTTAAAATTCTAAACGCAAATAAACTTGCGTTGGGGTCCTAGAAGTTATAGTCAAGGTCAAAGCATTAATAATAACCTAATTCCCTATAACCATTGGCTCTGATACCAACTCTTCTGTGACACCCCGACCACGTAAAACAACAAAGCGTGACGGAAACATCGGGGGGTGTTGTAACAGAATTATCGTTTCATAACCGTGGATACAAAAAGTATTTCATTTATTTGATAATATTAAACATTAACATTGTTTTAACACATCACAAACAAGTTTTATATCGACTATCATTGTTTTATGTCACTAAGGCCTCGTCCAGATCCTATGTGACGCATGCATCCTAGAACGTCAATCAAGCAACAATTCCTGAAACATATGAAAAAACAAAGTCAGCAAAGAAATGCTAGCGAGTACATAGGTTTTATAAGAGTATCGGAATCATGGCTTGTTTACATATATTGCAATACCTCAAAAACCTTGTTTTGGAAAAGTATATAATATTGCAACATGATTAACCAACTCAAATCAATATGGTTATAGTTTATAAAATCTCGTAGCCATGATTCTTAACCCAAAAGCTTTTTGTTTTAGAAAACCGTCTTGTAAAACATCTCGTATAAACTCGTTAATAAAACTCGTATATTATCTCGAAAACATCGTTGTGTGACATCGTTTCAATATCGTTTACCCAAGTGAACTAAATAACGCCACGGAATGTAATATGTTGAAAACATATATATATATAAGAAGTACCAGCGGCGTATCTACCATGTTTTCACCACATTACACCCATCCCGTTATCTAAACACTAGCCAAAAACCAATCGTTTACCCAAATCGTTTCCAACTCTTTTCCAAATCGTTTACTCGTTTAAATCGTCCTCGTTTTAATTGTGATAACTTATATATGGTCGTCTCGTTGATAACATTCAAACCTTTATGACTCGTTCATCGTTCAACTCATTCTTGCATTAACAAACCTCCAAAGGGTAAGTTAACAATCATCAGATTCAGTCGTTACCCACAACACCCACACATAACCATGGATATAGTGCAATAACGGGATTTGTCATATCCTATGGTACCATAATCTAATACTGGTTGGCTTGATCAATGCTAATGAATATCGATCGTTATGTAACTACAACCAACAAGTTCGTTCACATTATCGAAATCGTTAATAGTTTAGTATAAATCGTTCAATTCGTTTTTGAAATCATCGTTTAAACCTTGAAAACATTTTGTACATATGAATCACCCCAAAACAATTGAAAGTTGTAAAATAGGGGAACTACGTACTCACATGTAGTGCAAGGTTTCCTCAATCAATAGTACTTCAACAAACTCGAGTAAACCAGAGAAATCAAGCAGCACCTAGTAATCGAACCACTAGTTAAACAATAGAGGCCTAAATCGGAAGATCGGACAGAATGAGGTCTTGTAACCCAAATGAGTGTTGGAACTCATGTGATATGGTTTAACAAAGCCTACATCCTAAATCGGAACCTAACCGAAGTGCTTTCGACCCATCGCGACCCATTAAGGTAGCTTATGCTACTTTGACGCGTCGTGCGCGCAAATGCGCGTTCGAGATGTCTAACTAGTCCTATGACAATTATTATATGCCTATACAAGTTTAATCATGTTGTATAATCAGTTATGTGACAAAAGTTTAGGTTACATAAGCTTAATTACTAATTATACATGAAAAGGGTATTTTGGTAATTTACCTAAGGCATATAAACTACTTATCATACAACTATCTAAACTAGGTGACCATAAGGTATAACCTCGGAAGGTTGTTCCCTATGCAACTATGGTCACTAACCATGTTTGGTCGGATCCTAATGAACGACCAAACGGGTCGTGTTCGAAAGTCTAAGCGGGTGTTTAGTCCGCTTGACTTACGACTCTACACAAGCACTAAACTAAAAAGTGACGAGCTAAACATGTTAGAACATGTTTAACAAGGTTTGAAAACAGGTTTGGTATCAAAACAAACGGTTTTGATACCCACAAGTAGTTTGGTTACAAAATACGTAGGAATACGCATTTTGGCCAAAACTACGACTCGTCACTGAGCCTAGATAACGTGGTAATCAGTAGGTATAGTCACTAGGGACTATAACCATCGTGATTACGCTCACGTTATGAAGTTCAAACGAACTTCACATTGACCATAAGCTGGTCAATGCAGAAAGTCAAACGCAGTTTGACTTTAACGCTAAAACGAATGAAAAGAACGAAAGAACACTTACAAAGGGTCCCCGCAAGATTTGATTCCAAGTAATCTCAGGTAGGAAGTGAGTAATCACAACCACTTAGAGAAAAACTCAGATCAAATGTGGGTTTTTGGGGTTGAGATCATGTGGTATTTATAGTTTTCCTTGAACCGTTAGGATCGTTTATCGTAAATCGTGCTTCAATCTCATCCTTACACTTGTTGAAATACCAAGGTACATCAAATTGGCCCCCCATCATCAGGAAAAGCCAAGTGCAAGGGGATTAGGAGTGCTTAACAGCTGTTAACAGCTGTTAAAACTGATTTTTCTGTTCTGGGAGGTCCTTACGGACCATATGGTTGATGGCTTACGGTCCGTAAGCCTTGTGCAGACCAGCCAAGTTTAAAAAATGGCAGAACAGGCCCCTGAAGCCCCAAACTTGATATTCGATGCATTTTTGACACGTTTAAGCCCCGTTAACCCCATTTCAAAGCTCTAAAATGAAGTTAAAGTATAGGGAACTTAAAATGTGCTCAAAAATATCTCGGATGTCGGTTCGTTTGGTCGTACGATTGCGTTGTTCGGTTAATTACGACGGAAGTCGTAACGGACGCAAAAACGATCCAAATTAAGCGACGAATGGAATTTTCTTATGCCAAACACTAAAATAAA
This sequence comes from Helianthus tuberosus, assembly GCA_030545235.1. Classification (NCBI taxonomy): domain Eukaryota; kingdom Viridiplantae; phylum Streptophyta; class Magnoliopsida; order Asterales; family Asteraceae; genus Helianthus; species Helianthus tuberosus. The sequence goes on from JARYGA010048114.1 coordinate 9,587, forward strand.
ATATTTTAATGTTTACATAAATTTTTGGAGGTCCGGATGTATTCAGAACGTAAGTTATGCGCGAAAATGCAAACTTATGCACTTTTTGACGCTTTTAGTCCCTGAATGAGCATAAAGTTTATTTTAGCACCCCGAACCCCTCAAAGCCTATTTCTAAGCTATGTAAAGGTTGTTTAGGGTATGTTTAACTTATGGTCATGTTCCGGAATGTTCGTTACTATACAAATCGGCATAGTTTCGCAGTTTGACAAAAATAGTCCCTACGATCGAACAAAGTTGGTTTCGACACACCAAACCTTTCAAAACTTATTTCTAAGTTATGTGGAGGTTATTTAAGGTATGTTAAGCCTATGTCACTATTCCGGAGTGTTTGTCGCGTTATACTGACTGCGTTTACGCACCAGTTTGCGTATAACCTTCCAGAACGCGATTTAAAGCTTGCAATCGTAATCGAATCGAATTGAAAAGTCACCAAACAAAAATACACACATAGAAACACCAAAACACATATAATAATACCAAAGCACATTTTTTTATTAATAATCATCATTGTTTTACATCGTAAATCGATTACAGAACACAGTTGTCACAGATAATGCCGAGGCAGATGCTTTGGCAAATTTAGGATCTACAGTCAGGATACCGGAAGGAACTCAAATACCGATACTACATATTCTGTATCCTGCGATGGAACTCTTCAAGTCTCAGGATAAAGAAGTAGCAAGTATTCAGGATCCTGAAGATGAGTATCCTAAGGAGGATCCTAGATCCTGGACGGCCCCGATCATGAAATATCTCAAAGAAGGATACATCCCAAAGGATGAAAATCCTAAGGCTTTCAGGATAAAGGTATCTCGTTTCACTATTATAAATGATGTTTTGTATAAGAAGTCTCTTCCAGGTCCATACCTATGATGCTTGGAGGATCCTGAGACCAAGGAGGTACTCCAGGATATATATGAAGGAGATTCTGGCAACCATATTGGGGGCAGATCATTATTCTCGAAGGTGCTAAGAACAGGATACTATTGGCCGACTATGAGGAAAGATGCTGCAGAGTATGCTCGAAGATGTGATGCATGTTAGAGGCACAACAATTGTCACACCCCCAAAATCCACCTGTGGAGTATCACCGCTTGGAGGCGTGACTGACCAGGATCAAGCCACCAATCATATTGAACAAAGCATGTGAATAAATATAAAATCCAACACAATATAATTGGTGTCCAATCAAAACATAGTTTAAGTTGTAAGCGGAAGCAAAACATTTAAAACCAAAGCATAAGTTTAAATGTTTCAAATGTTTAACATGGCACACAACTGTCCATGTCCCACAACGACCACGCCTCCTCGTGCAAGTTCCAAAAGCACCTAACGACCTGCAAGGCATGTAACAGCAAGTCAACAACAAAGTTGAGCGAGTTCACAGTTGGTTGTTTAGTTTCACAAGTTTGTTTTGAAAACCATAAGCTGTTTCGCAAACCACGAGTTAACCAGTATCCTTGTTTCCCAAACCATATCCATAATTAGTGGGGGCTTCCCCATGTAAACCACTAGACCGTTACCATATCGACAACTGACGAACAATAGTTGTGCCCTACGTCAATGTCTATCATCATTGACTAAGTGCCCAGATCTATTAGTACAAGCCCGTCCTACCGGCACGGTGTGAGGCTTGTCAACCCTAATAGCGCTATTAACTAATGACCCGCTCGCCATTGGCCCGGCGATTAAGTTGATATAAAAATGAGGGACTTCATGATAGAGTTTTGTCTAGTAAGTTAATGTTGTCGTCCTTCCTATGGAGGAGCGGAGGTACGAAATCTACCCAAGGAGATTACGCAGGCTCAATGTTGTCGTCCTTCCTATGGAGGAGCGAAGGTACATATTCTACCCAAGGAGAATATGCAGGTTCTATTTAATCTCTTTACCCATTCCCTAACCACCGGGAATCCGTTGCCTTGTAGAAAGTGTGAACTCACCTTGGTTTGCTCGGCAGATAAACAAAATGGTCACTTGAGCTATATGTGGTCAACCACGTCCTAACATGGTTACCATACAAGTCAGGTCTAGGTTCAAGTAGTGCACATAAGTTTTACACATAATCTAACAGGTTACAACACGTAATGATCATGGCAACACGTAAATCATCTAAACAGTCAAGTCCACATGATGTTTACTTGTGCGACATAGATGAGTGGGCTGTCGTAGTTGTGCAAGCCCAACCATCTTGTGCGATCCAAAGAGTGAAGCCCAATAACAATCGGCCCAACCTGTTGTGTGTCCAGCACAACCTTGTGCGACTCACAACGGGTTGTGCGATCCAAACATACCCGGCCCAAATAACATAAGCAATCCAACATGGATACGGCCCAAACAAATAGACATGATTTAAATTGTGCGATCCATTTGGCCTTGTGCGACTCGGAACATCTTGTGCGACTAGGTTTTGGGTTTATGGCCCTATCGACATAATGAAGTCCAAACAGTGTGTGTGGCCCAAGACTTGTGCGATCCGCACTGCCTTGTGTAATCCACAAGTCTTGTGCGATCATGCATTCCTAAGTTGTACCGTGAGCTTTAAATAGTTGCACCAACCTTGTGCGATGCACCTTGTGCGATCAGATCAGGTCTTGTGTGACCTGATCTTGTGCGACCGACAAACTTGTGCGATTGGTTAAGTGATTCTCCTAAAATCATGTAATCAGTTACAACAATTTGAACAGTTTCTTGTTTTACAATTATTCGATCAATCAGCACTAACAGTTTCCAAACCAAACAATAATCGATCAAACAAGGGTTTTAACATCAATTTCCTATGAACCCTAGACATGTTCAAAACATAACATCAACTAGATTAACACTATTTGTGTTCTTGATTACTAGCATGCATCATAATCATGACAACTCAACCAATCATTCGAACATGAATACATCACGGTCGAGTATCATGTTTTCAGTTTTTAATCATCATTCAAACATAGCATCATCACACCCTATATTGATCCGTATATCTACACATGAGCACCGATTATATGAACACAAAACCCTAACAGTTTACATCACAATCAATCGCATATAATCCCTAAACCATCATGTAAAACATATAGATCACAACATCATGCAACATACAATCAGTAGTTAAAACACTAACCGGTTAGAGAAGAGAGCAAGGATTGATCCAAACACAAAAGCTTCGGTGGAGAGGGGTGTGTTGCCGACGGCTTCTATGGGAGAGAAAGAGAGAGTAGGGTTTGTGTGTGTTGTGTGATTTGCAAATAATGACAAACAAACTCCCACAAGAGTGTTTGTATGTGTATAAAAGGAGTGGGCCGACCCCTTACATGGGCTGCCCTTGGTTCGGATACAAAGAGTGTGGCCCGAATGGGCTTGTGCAATCGGCCAAGTGTTGTGCAATCGGGCTCGTTTCATGTGATCATATTACATACATACATGCATTACACATAATCACGTAACATAACATTCAATTAATCATCAAAGTTCACATAATCACATAACATTCACATCGGTTACATCAAAGTACAAAGAGAGGTTTGAAATACGAGTTGTCACATTATCCACAAGTTGAAAGAAATTTCCTCCTGAAATTTAGCACGTACTCACTGAGGAAGCTAGTTGAGTTGCATGGTTTTCCTGGGGTGTCACATCCTTCCCCCGTTGGTTTGGAATTTTGTCCGTAAATTCCGTAGTAGCTTCAGCCTCAGTAGTAGTTTCGTTGTTCTCGAACAACTGGGGATACTTGTGTTTCATCTGGTCTTCTCGTTCCCAGGTAAACTCTGGTCCACGACGGGAGTTCCAACGAACTCGAAAAAGAGGTATTCTGGTACGCTTGAGGACCTTAACGTCTCGGCCTGTAATTTCTACTGGATTCTCAATGAATCGCAGCTGATCGTCGATAGTGAGCTCCTTCAAGGGAACTATGAGGGACTCATCTGACAGACACTTCTTCAGATTCGACACGTGGAAGACGTTGTGAACTCCGCTGAGTTCTGTGGGTAGGTTCAGTTTGTAGGCCACTTTGCCTATTTTCTCTAAGATTTCGAAAGGTCCAACGTATCGCGGGTTGAGTTTGCCTCGTTTGTCAAAACGAACAACACCTTTCCAAGGCGAGACTTTGAGTAGCACTCGATCCCCGACCTGGAACTCGAATGGTTTTCTGCGCTTATCAGCGTAGCTTTTCTGACGGTCACGAATTGCCGCCATTCGTTGTCGTATCTGAGCGATCTTCTTAGTTGTGTCTACCACAAGTTCTGGGCCAGTTATTTGGCTGTCACCCACTTCTGCCCAACAGAGAGGTGATCGGCATTTACGTCCGTACAATGCCTAAAACGGAGTTGCTTGAATACTGGTGTGGTAACTGTTATTATACGAAAATTCCACTAAGGGTAGATGTCGTTCCCAGCCGTTACCAAAATCAATCACACATGCCCTAAGCATGTCTTCAAGGGTTTGGATGGTGCGTTCAGACTGCCCATCCATTTGTGGATGATAAGCTGTGCTCATGTCTAAACGTGAGCAAAAGGACTTGTGCATTGCTTGCCACAGTTCAGAAGTAAAACGTGCGTCACGGTCAGAAATGAGAGAGGTTGGCACCCCGTGCCTCGAAACCACATCCTTTAAATAAACGTCTGCTAAAGTAGAGAACTTGTTAGTTTCTTTGATAGCTAAGAAGTGTGCGGACTTAGTCAATTGGTCCACTATCACCCAAATAATGTCATTTCCGCATTGTGATCTAGGCATACCAGTAACGAAATCCATGGAAATTTGCTCCCATTACCATTTCGGGATCTCTGGTTATTGAAGTAGGCCTGATGGTTTCTGATATTCGATTTTGACTCTTGCACAAGTCAAACATTTACTGACATAAGTGGCTATGTTGGCTTTCATGCTAGGCCACCAATACGTGGTCTTTAAGTCATGGTACATCTTATCCGAACCAGGATGTACTGAGTAACGAGACTTATGTGCTTCATCCATCACAAGCTCGCGCAAGTTTCCATAAAGTGGGACCCAAATTCGCCCTGTTACGTAGTATGCGCCGTCTTCCCTTTGTTCTAACCGTTTCTTTGATCCTCGTAGGGACTCTGCCCTGACGTTCTCTGCTTTTAATGCTTCAACCTGAGCATCTCGTATTTGAGTAGGAAGACTAGATTGGATTGTAAGTTGTAACGCGCGCACTCACTTAGGTGTAGTATCCTTTCGACAGAGGACGTCGGCCACAACATTGGCTTTGCCCGGATGGTACTTGATTGCGCATTCGTAATCATTCAAGAGCTCGACCCATCGACGTTGTCGCATGTTTAACTCCTTTTGCTTGAAGATATGCTCGAGACTCCTGTGATCGGTGTAAATGGTGCACTTGGTACCGTACATGTAATGTCTCCATATCTTAAGTGCGAAAACAACAGCTCCCAGCTCCAAATCGTGTGTGGTGTAGTTCCTTTCGTGAACTTTAAGTTGTCGTGATGCGTAAGCAATGACCTTGTCACGTTGCATCAACACACAACCAAGTCCTTGGATGGACGCGTCGCAATAAACTACAAAATCGTCTGTGCCTTTAGGCAATGAGAGGATTGGTGCGCTACAAAGCCTATCCTTTAAGTGCTGAAATGCAGATTCCTGTGCATCACCCCAACGATAGGTGACACCCTTCTGAGTTAGAGAAGTGAGAGGTTGCGCAATCTTGGAAAAATCTTTGATGAACCTTCTGTAGTAACCCGCCAAACCCAAGAATTGGCGGATTTCTGTTGGTGTGCGAGGCGCAGGCTAGTTCTTGATCGAGTCGACCTTGGATGGATCAACATGAATCCCATCCTTATTCACCACATGGCCAAGAAAATGGACTTCACGAAGCCAGAAGTCGCATTTCAAGAACTTTGCATACAGCTGTTCCGTTCGAAGAAGTTCCTAAATAAGCCGCAGATGATGCTCGTGTTCCTCCTGACTCTTAGAATAGATCAGAATGTCGTCGATAAATATGATAACGAACTGTTAGGATCTGAGGCTCTCGTGATTGTGCTAGTTTGTGTAAATTGTATAATCAATAGCAATTTTAAGTGCAGCGGAAATGGATAACAAACTTTGTAAACACAATCAAAGGAGAATATAGTTTGATAAACAATTGCTTTTTCATAGAGTCGAAAGATTACATCAAAAGCAAAAGGTTACAATCCAAGCTTACAGACTAAACTCCCCCTCAGCCAGATACTTCAGGGTTGGTTGCACAAGATGAAAGGATTGAATTGAGGAGAAGAACTCACTCAAAACGAATCAAATATAACAGTACAGAGTACTGTCATATTTATAAGCAAACCAAACCACTGATGTACTTCAGCTGACGTCACCATGATAGTGACATCTAACAGCCTAACAACCTATAAACACTGGTCTATACAAAACTACTGATGTCTAACAACTGATTGATAATAAAATACAAAATAAGTCTAACACAGTTCACGTTCCACTGTTGTAGCCTAAGCACTGACTGTTTGAACATCAGTGCTTTCTTCAAAAGGTGATCAGTCTTTGAATGAGCAGTGCTTGGGTCTTCAGCAGTACTTAAGAGACAGCAGTAGATAGAGCTCAGTGTTTGCCTTTTAGCAGTCTTTGGTTGTTTCATCAGTGTTTGGTTCATCAGCTGTTTTTCAGAGCAGTACTTAGAGTGTATCAGCAGATAGGTAACCACTGTCAAGGGGAGAGCTTAGTGTAAACGTCTGCTTATTATGAATCCACTGTTGTGAACCGGTTTTGGCTTTACATTATCTGTTCCTCTGGTAGGGTTCAATCCCAACAATCTCCCCCTGGAACAGATAATGCCAAAACCCTTCATTATTCTGGATCTTTATTACTCATCAAAAGTTCCCTAGCTTGTCTTTTGAATTCTTCTTCAAATTCCTTGGAACTTAGATCATCCTCATCCCTGCACAGTGTAAGCTCAAGGAGATCTTGTAGATCTTCAGCACCCAGGCCTAGTGCTTGATTCCTTGATATATGCCTCACTTCTCCATTGGTTCTGACCAGAGTCAATACATGGGTCTTTTGATCAGAGAGCCACTTTAGTATTTTAAAACCAAATGGGTTTCTTGGGAGAGATTTATTTGTAGATGAGTTGGAAGATGTTGGCCTTGAAAAGAATTGTAGAGCAGTATCTTGAACTTCAGACATTCTTTTAAAAGCTTCTTCTATGACTTTATTAGCTGCAGCTATGTCTTCTGCAACTTCTTTGTCAATCAGTTCTTGTCTCTGTTGTTGACCAAGCTCACTGTCTGTTATATATGCTGATGATGATTGGTTCAAAACCTTTTTGGTAAGGTCCTGTACCTTTGCCAATTTTTCTTTATCTAAAGCTATTTTCTTGATAGCTTCTTCAAGATAATCAGTTTCTTTTTCTTTTTCTCCTCCAACAGTCAGTTGTTCCCTCTTTTCTTTTCTCAACATTGTGACAGAGGTTTCTGCTGCATTTATTTGTGTTTCAAGAGTCTTGATATGCTCCTTTAGCTTTTTGTAGTCAGACTTTTTAGGAGTGTCCCTCCTTTTCTTAAGCCTTTCATAAGCTTCATCTGTTTGCTGCTTAGTCCATTTTGCTATGGCATTTGCAGAATCCACTCTAGCATCCACCAGCTCCTGCTTCTTTCTCTTGTATTCAGAAGTAAGATCAGCTATGAGCTTCCTGTATTTGTTCCAATTTGGAGCTGTCTTCTTCTTTCTTGGATCATTTTTAATCTTTTCAATTCTTTTTGCCTCATGCTTTAATGCAACTATTGGCCATTCTTTGAATTCTTTTTCTTCAGCAGGATAGAACTTTTCTTTCATTATGTATGCAAGGTATTCTTTTCTCAATTCATTTCGTTGATCTGCTTCAGGAGATAGGCTTGACATTTCTTTGTTCGGATCACTTGCATATTCTTCTATAAGCTTAACTTTGGTGAGCAGGAATTCTCTTCTTTCCAAAATGGCTTCATCACCCTTATTCTTGCATTCAACTTTAGCTCTTATCCTTGCTTGTCTTGCTTTCATTTCGAGATATTCATCCATGTCTTCTGGAATTATGAAACCTATGAGAGAAGGAAATTTCCTTTTTGAGGGATCATCTTCAGTATAAAATTGCTTCATCTCATTCTTCACAGCTTCTAATTCCAGTGGATGTTTAGCAGCAACAGGATCATACTTTTCATCAGTAGCCTGTGTTGTTTCTCTTTTTCTTTTGTGAAGCTTTGGAGATTTTGGTGTAGGAATGATGAGATCAGTGGTGGTTGTTTGACTAACAGTGGTTGAAACAACTGGTGTTTCAACCACTGTTGTCATTACAACTGCTGATATGTCAGCAGATGTCTTCTGCTTTTGAGCAGGGGATGGAAGAGGTGAGGTAGTTTTTGATGGTGGTGATGGTGGTGATGACTCATCATCAGGAATGAAAACCCTTCTCCTTTTTAATGTAGGAGAGGCTGATGATGTTTTGGGTGGATCAGTGGTATGAGATTGAATAGCAGTGGTTTGTGATTGTGATTGACTGACAGTGGTTGAAACAACTGGTGTTTCAATCACTGTTGTCATTACAGCAGATGTTGTAACATCTGCTGTCTTCTGCTTTATGGCAGGAGGCAGTGGTGATATGATTGTAGATGATGATGGTGATGGAACAGTGGTTGTGATGGTGTGTGATGAAAAGGCAGCTGTTTGGCTACTGACAGCAGTTTTTGTAACTACTGGTGTATCAGTTGTTTGACTAACAGGTTTTGAGACCTGCTTTTCTTTTTCTTTTTCAGGCTCAATATAAAGACCATGTTCTATTCCCATCTTATTCATTTTTCTCAACATCTTGATATTCTCCCCCTTTTTGGCATTATCTGAATGGGGGTTATCAAGAAATGATAGGGAAGAAGGAACTTTGCCAGAGGAGCTTTGAATGCTAGCCTTTATAGCCTTGATATCTGCTTGAGTGTCTTTAAACCTTGATTCCACCATGTTGGTCAGCATTTGTACATGAACAGCATGCTTTTGATCAGCCATATGTTGCTGTTTTTCAAGCATGGGTTGAAAGATATTCCAGAGCTCATTTGCAGCAATTGCTTGTGGTGGAGCAGATGCTTGAGTTGGAACAGATGATTGTGGTGGGGCAGCAGTAGATTGTGCTTTTTGAGCTTTTAAAATCTCTTGCACCATCTCCTTTATTTCAGCAACTGAGGTTTCCAGTTTTTCGACTCTTCCCATCAATTACTGATATCTTGAATCATCACCCATTTTACTAGGATCATCTGAATCCCCACCAGCAGTGGTTATATCAATGTGTGACTTAGGAATAGAGTCCCAAAAATCACCCATTGATGCCCCTTGTTCTCGGTATTGGGGACTTCTTTCTTCAGCACTCGATAAACCTTTGATGGTACCAGTGGTTAGATCCAACTCACTGGTGGTTACCGAGGTTGCTATGGAAGAAATTGCCTTCAAGGGAGTCTCACTAATGAAACAACTGTCCAACTGAAGATCTGTTGATCCATCAGTTGTAGTTGCTGCTCCACTTGAACTACTGACAAGAGTTACTTGTAACTCCTGCAATGTAACCTCCTCAACTGTTGTTGGGATAGCAGAGGTATAAGCATCAGACCCAGTCACTTGTGGGGGTATACTCTCAGTGATAGGTGATAGAGAGGAACTGGTTTGTGTCTGTGCAATATCAACTGCATGCAACACGGGTATTATTGATTGTGGCATTATGATTGGTGAGGGTATGGGTGTTGAAAGAGACATGTCCTTGGGATCAGGACTGTGGAAGATGGATCCGAGTGGATCCAGAGCTTCATAATTTGGTGTCCCTGTGATTACAACCTGATCCTTTTGTGAGGATGCAGGAGGAGTTTTAGGCATAGGTTGAGATCTTTCTTCCAACTGCTGTGAGGAAGTAGCAGCAGTGGTTTGTGGTGACATTTGTTTTGTCACAGGCAGTTGCTCTGGGATCTCATCTTCCAGAGTTGCCTTTGTTTTGAGTTTGGTGGGTTTTCTGGATGTTTTTCTTTTGGTCTTTTTGGTGATGTCAGATGTGGGTTTCAAAGCAGTGGTTGTGCTGCTCTGATCACCTAGAGTAGTGGGCTCAGCAGAAGTTGCCTGAGGATCAGTGGTAGTTTTTAAAGTCTGCTCAGGAACCTTTGCTTTTAATTTTATTGGTGCCATCATTCTTGAAAATGTTTCAACTGTTAAACTTTTTATTTGAAAATGGACACCTTGTTTGGGCAAATTTTCATCCTCTTTTTCAAATTTTTGTTTAAAGTAATAGCTCAGAAATCTTGGAAAAAGAAGAAATGATTTGCTATCAACATTCTTTGCCATGTCATTGAAGATCTCCTGGGAGTAGTTGTAATCTTTATTGTTTAGAATAGCATATCCCAGGCACTGAATCTTCAATGGTATTTCATTAAACGCTGTTGTTTTATTAGAAACACAGCTTAAAAGTGTGTGGAATAAAAATCTGGGTGTAGATGGAAAATAACCTTTTTGTAAGGTATCTACCTTTGATTGTTCTGCATACCCTCTTTTCAGAAAATCAGCTTTTAACTCGTTTTTATCAAAAGAAGTTTTACCTTTCAGATCATCGAGTTTGAAGACCTCTGAGATTGATTGTGGGGTGATTTGAAACGCTTTACCCTGTATCGAGGAGTTAATGGCTACTACTTTTCCGTCTTGTTTTTCAAGATTAGCATTTTTCCAAAACTCTCTCTGGGTTTACAAGTAAATGGGAGCGTCTACTATCAACAAAGTTTTGTACTTTGATGCGGATAATGTGTCGATAACAGAATCGAAGTTGTGGTTGTTTGAGGGTTTTGTGAGGAGACCCAAGTAGTTGTGCGGTGATTTGTATGGGATTTCAATGGTTTCTTCGGCCGTTTGAGCGACCTCTTTTGAAGATGATGGTGATTTAGGTGTAGATTTTGATTTTGATTTTGACTTTGATTTTGTCATTTTTGCGGAGAAGAGCGAAGAATGATTTTGAAGATTTTGAGAAGAAGGGTTGGAAACTGCTTTGAGAAGAGAATTTTGGAATTCAATTCGACAGTGTAAAACCCTGTTTGGGGTTTAGGGCAGGGTTTTATTTAGAAAAAAAATGATCGCTGATGTGGCAGCGGTTATTATGATCTGAAGGCTAAAAACTAACCACGTGTCAACCACTGATGAAATGGATGGAGGATGGAGAACAGTTGTTTTAAGGGCCACTGACGTATCAAGCATCAGTGGTTACAACGGTAAAAATTTTGGATAGTGGATGATTTTTACTATCAGTGGATAGGACGCTGATTGTGAATATCAGTGCTTGTCAAGATAATGAAGGGTCAGTGGCTAACTTTCAGCAGTGGTCAGTATTTAGAGATCAGACGTTGGAACAAAACAGTGGTTAGGGTAAATGGTACAGATCTGAAGGACAAGTATTCCAGCAACAGTTTTGAGAATTTTCATTCAAGGTTTTGCCACATGTCAATTTTGAAGGACAGTGGTTTAGTACCCCAGATGATGAAAACTTTTTGCTAAGGCAACTCATTTTCGTTTAATATTCAATTAAAACATGAGTACCCTAGTAATTCAGGCACAGTTAGCAATCAACCTTTGATAAATGTTTAAAACAAACCTGAGTATGAAATGATTTTGACAAAAGTACCATTTCCTTTTGACCCATTCATGAGAACAATAATACCAATAAAAATAAGGTACTATGTCCTGACAGGTAAATGAAACTAAAGCCAACAAAAACAAGCAAAAGTTCAAAATATATTACTAAAAAAAATGAATAATATATCCTGATTATTCGAGAGAATCCTTTATATAAAAAAAATTTTAAAGGATTTTCTGAGAACAGCTTCAAAAAGGAACTGGTACCTTTTTTTTTTTTTTTTTTAAAAACAAAACGTAATCATATCATTCTCAAATTTATGAAAATGGTCAGTGGTTTGACCGCAGTGGTAGAACATTTTAAATACATTTTGACCACTGTTTGGTACCATTTTCTTTGTCAGTTGATTTCAAACATGGTCCTTTTTGAAGTTCATTCACCGGGATCAAAACCTTTACCTGAACAGATGAATGCACACAATTGCTTAATGACCATTAATACCCTAAACTTTGACTCATAAGTGTTTTATGTTTATACTCTTTTCTTTTGTCATCAAAAGTTTTGAGATAAACACACTTCTGAGTTTTTGTGAATTTTCTTCTTCCCTTTTTACCCTTCCCAATCATAAGTATTGAAATACTTACTGAGGAGTATTTATTGAAGGAATACTTGTTCCAGAATCATTTTGCAGTAATGTTTTGAGAGATTTGGTCATTTCTGCACATGCTTATGCCAACTTTCTCATTACCTATGATCTGGACATTTTTGACTCCTGATTTTCTTAATGTATTTTAACATAGTTGATTTTGTCCTTTTGAGGAACTCAACCTGTTTTCAACACATAAGATCTGAATGACTAAAGTTTTAATTTCCCTCTTTTTATGTTATCGAAAACACTAATGTTTTAAGAACATAGGTTTTTGTTAATCTGAGGTTCATACTTTAGCATTTTAATAAGACGACATCACAAATTTCATAACAGCAATTGAGGTCAATTTTGAAAATATGAAATAATCTCATAATTTAACAGATATGCTTTCAGATCTAGAAACCATGAGTGTCTTGTGCATGAAATCACTTGTTGTGTGAATTTTGTGTGTCATATGACATCTTGGTTGATTTACAGAGTTTTTGAATAACCATTTTGATCATGATTTACTCGTTACTCTGTTTTTCAACTGAATACAACCAACCTTAGTATCAATGAATTTTGAGCCGAACTGTTATGTCAAATTGATTGTTAGATCGAATTTGACTGTCCAGGCTCTGATACCAATTGTTAGGATCTGAGGCTCTCGTGATTGTGCTAGTTTGTGTAAATTGTATAATCAATAGCAGTTTTAAGTGCAGCGGAAATGGATAACAAACTTTGTAAACACAATCCAAGGAGAATATAGTTTGATAAACAATTGCTTTTTCATAGAGTCGAAAGATTACATCAAAAGCAAAAGGTTACAATCCAAGCTTACAGACTAAACTCCCCCTCAGCCAGATACTTCAGGGTTGGTTACACAAGATGAAAGGATTGAATTGAGGAGAAGAACTCACTCAAAACGAATCAAATATAACAGTACAGAGTACTGTCATATTTATAAACAAACCAAACCAATGATGTACTTCAGCTGACGTCACCATGATAGTGACATCTAACAGCCTAACAACCTATAAACACTGGTCTATACAAAACTACTGATGTCTAACAACTGATTGATAATAAAATACAAAATAAGTCTAACATAGTTCACGTTCCACTGTTGTAGCCTAAGCACTGACTGTTTGAACATCAGTGCTTTCTTCAAAAGGTGATCAGTCTTTGAATGAGCAGTGCTTGGGTCTTCAGCAGTACTTAAGAGACAGCAGTAGATAGAGCTCAGTGTTTGCCTTTTAGCAGTCTTTAGTTGTTTCATCAGTGTTTGGTTCATCAGCTGTTCTTCAGAGCAGTACTTAGAGTGTATCAGCAGATAGGTAACCACTGTCAAGGGGAGAGCTTAGTGTAAACGTCTGCTTATTATGAATCCACTGTTATGAACCGGTTTTGGCTTTACATTATCTGTTCCTCTGGTAGGGTTCAATCCCAACACGAACTTATCCAGATAGGGTTTGCACACTCTGTTCATAAGGTCCATGAAGACCGCTGGTGCGTTCGTCAATCCAAAAGGCATAACCAGAAACTCGTAATGTCCATAACGAGTCCTGAATGTTGTCTTAGAGATATCCTCGTCTCGGACTCTTAGTTGATGGTAGCCTGACCTCAAGTCAATCTTCGAGTAGTAGCTCGACCCTTGCAGCTGGTCGAAAAAGTCATCAATGCGTGGAAGAGGATAACGATTCTTTACGGTCACCTTGTTGAATTCGCGGTATTCAATACACATTCTGAAGGTACCGTCTTTCTTCGTCACAAATAATACTGGAGCTCCCCAGGGAGAAGAAATAGGACGAACAAAACCCTTATCCAAGAGCTCTTATAGTTGCGTGGACAGTTCTTCAAGTTCTGATGGAGCTAAACGATAAGGTGCTCGAGCTATGGGCGCTGCTCCTGGAGTTAGCTCGATTTGAAATTCAACCTGACGGTGGGGCGGTAGACCTGGTAATTCCTCAGGAAACACTTCAGGAAAGTCACGTACGATCGGAATATCTTCTATCTTCTTCTCTTTCTTTGAGCTGTCAGTAACGAGGGCTAAAATAGCAGTGTGGCCCTTTCGCAAACACTTCTGGGCCTTAAGGAAAGAAATGATGCCCACTACAGCACCACTCTTGTCGCCATGAATCACCAAAGGTTCTTCACCAGAACGAGGGATGCAGACGATCTTCTCCTTGCAAAGAATCTCTGCTCGATGTTGAGATAACCAATCCATACCAATGACGATGTCGAAACTACCAAGAACGATGGGGATAAGATCGATGGAGAAAGTCTGACCAGCTAAAACGAGATTACAACCCTTAACTATGTGTGCGGCCTCGAGACTCTTACCATTTGCTAACTCTACTATGTGCTTGGTGTTCATAAGTGTTGGTGTACGCTTAAGCATCTGACTAACTTTTAAAGACACATAACTGGTATCGGCACCCGAATCAAATAGAACAGAAACATAGAAATCATCCAGTAGGAACTTACCCGTAACAACGTTGGGATCGTTCCTCGCTTCACCCTGACCAATCACGAAAACACGTCCCCTAGCACCATTGCCTTCATTGTTACCCCCATTGTTTCCATTCCCTTGATTGTTGTTGTTCTGATTCTGGTTCAGCTGGGGGCAGTTCCTCTTGAAGTGGCCTTCAGCACCACACTGAAAGCATCCCCTATTACCCTGCTGTGGCTGCTGCTGCTGGTTCTGTGGAGCCTGTTGTTGCTGCTGATGATTTTGACTTGCAGGATATGGGCTCCTACATTCCCTCGCTGCGTGACCAAGCTTGTTACAATGATGGCAGCGGCCTTTGTTGCACTGCCCACTGTGGTGCAAGTTACATCGATTGCACTTAGGGTGATTTCCCTTATACCTACTTTGACTTTGATTCTGATTGCTTGAGAATTGCTGACCAGGACTCTTAAAGTCGTCAGTCTTTCGCTGCTGAGACTGGGACTGAACAGAGGTAGAACCTTTGCTCGAGGTTCCATCCCATTTTCTCTTGTTGTCACTAGGAGCATCTGAAGTAGCTGTAGCACTAATACGTTTGGGTAGCCTGTTTTGCTCCACTGCCTGGTTAGTGAGACGATGAGCTAGTTGTATAACTTGCTAAATGGTTCCAAGGTTAGCTGAAGTCACATGGATCTGAATTTCTGGCACTAAACCCTTGAGATACAGCTCGATACGTTTGATGGGAGGGTCTACAATAGTAGGTGCCACACCCCAAAATACCACATACGGAAACACCCCGCGAGGCGTGTGACGTACCAGGATCTAGCTGTCACACCCCCAAAATCCACACGCGGAGTATCACCGCTTGGAGGCATGACTGACCAGGATCAAGACACCAATCATATTGAGCAAGTAGATAAGTAAACATAATTCAACAAACCAATATGAAAGGTGTTCAAAACCAAAGCATAGTTAAGTGTTTAGCGGAAGCATAATTTGTAAAACCCATAGCAAGTATTAAATATGAAATAGGGTAAAGTCTAAAGCATGGCACACATCGCCATGTTCCACAACGACCGTTCCTCCCTGTGCAAGCTCCATGGGTACCTAATGACCTGCAAGGCATGTAGCAACGAATCAACAACAAAGTTGAGCGAGTTCACAGATAGTTGTCTGGTTAAAGTATTCATTTCATAAATCGTATACATTCGTTTTGTAAACCATGTATCGCGTTAATCCTTGCTGCCAGTCCAGGCATGCGTGTGATGATTAGTGGGGACTTCCCATGTGTTACAAGACCACGCGTATCGACTGCTACGAAAATAATAAATGTGCCCTAAGTCAATGTCTATCAGCATTGACCCTTTGCCCATAGTCCATTAGTACACGCCCGTCCGACTGGCACGGTGTGAGGTTTGTTAAACCTAATAGCGCTATTAACTAATGACCCGCTCGCCCTAGGCCTCGGCGATTAAGTCGATAATTGAGGGACTTCCTTTGATAGAGGTGATGGTCTTAAGATCGTGTACGTAGGCTTTACGTACGTGCCCTTCAATCCGAGGACAGTAGTAAGTATAACTGTACGTAGGTTTTACGTAC
>JARYGA010048115.1:0-14964 GCA_030545235.1 Helianthus tuberosus
GATGCACTAAGTATGTAATCAAATGAACATACGTAGCGTGAAATGTAATGAAAAACGATGTACTAAGTAATGCACACAATGGGCACACCTAGCATGAAATGTAATGTAAAACGATGTACTAAGTAATGCACACAATGGGCACACCTAGCATGAAATGTAATGTAAAACGATGTACTAAGTAATGCACACAATGGGCACACCTAGCATGAAATGTAATGTAAAACAATGTACTAAGTAATGCACACAATGGGCACACCTAGCATGAAATGTAATGTAAAACAATGTACTAAGTAATGCACACAATGGGCACACCTAGCATAAGATGTAATGAAATCATGTACTATAATGTACTAACGAACATAGCATGTATATGATGTGAAAACAGGAGAGCATGAAAGTAACAAGTAGGCACATGTGTTCCACCCCAAAACAGTTTGGAAAACAGTAAAAGAGGGGTCTATGTACTCACTTGAGATTGTTCAGTAGTCCTAAGATAACCACCAAGCAATGCTAGAGATCACGGAATCAAACGGCACCTAATATAGGTAACTATGTTAATAAACCGGACCTATATCGGAAGATCGGGTAGCATGAGGGTTTGTAAACCAAACGAGTATTGAGACTCGTGTAGTATGGTTCAACAAGGCCTACATACTAATTGAAACCTAACATAATTGTTTACGACCCATTACGACCCGTTTAGGTAGCTTATGCTATTTTAACGCGTCGTTCGCGTGAAACGCGTTCGGACCGCCTAACTAGCCCTATGACAAGTGTTATATGCCTAAACATGTTACATAATCAGTTATGTGACAAAGGTTTAGGTTACATATGCTTAATTACCAATTATACATGAAAAGGGTATTCTGGTAATTTACCTAAGGCATATAAACTACCTATCATACAACTACTTAAACGATGTGACCATAGGGTATAACCTCGGAAGGTTATTCCCTACCTACTATGGTCACCTAATGTGTTTGGTCGGATCCTAATGATCGACCAAATGGGTCGGGCTCGAGGTATAAGCGATTTATTAGATCGCTTACCCTACGACCCTAGACAACGTGGTAATCAGTAGGCATAGTCCCAAGGGACTATAACCAACGTGATTACACTCACGTTGCGAAGTTCAAACAAACTTCGCATTGACCATTACTGGTCAACGCTGAAAGTCAAACAAAGTTTGACTTTCTGACTCGAAAAACAATAAAATAAGGAAAAGAATGAAAGAATACTTACGAAGGGTCTCCGAATGCTAACCTCGATTCAAAAATCTCAGGTATGAAACAATAGTTTCAACTTAGAGTTTCTCAAATCAAAGTTCTTGTGATTTTGAAGCATGGGGGGTGGGGTATTTATAGTATTCGGTCCACCGTTAAGATCGTTTCATGGAAAACGTGCCTTAATCGTAACCGTACAAGTGTTGGCAAGTTGTGGTGCCTAAAAATGGTCCTTATCATCTGACTAAGCAATTTAGAATGTGTGGGTGAGGATCAAACAGCTGCAATCTGCTGTTAAATTCATTTAATCTGGTCTGAAGGTGCCTCGCGGGCTGCCTGGGGATTTACAGGAACTGAGGCGGGCCGCCTAGCCCTTCTGATCAGAAAACAAGTTTCAGAAATTACAGTTTTGGTCCCTGCACGTGTTTAAGGCCATTTCCGACACTTCTAAGGCCCGTAAAGCCAACTTTAAGGCCCTAAAATGATGCCTAAACATTGTGGACATGAAACATGTTCAAAAATATGTCTGATGTCAGTTCGTTTGGTCGTACGAACGCGATGTTCGCTTAATTACGACGGAATGCGCATAAGCGCGAAAAACGATCCAAATGACGCGACGAATGGATTTTTCTTATGGCGAACACTAAAATATAATATAGTCATGCTTACATAAATTTTTGGATGTCCGGATGTATTCAGAACGTAAGTTATGCGCGAAAATGCAAACTTGTGCACTTTTTGACACTTTTAGTCCCTGAATGACCCAAAAGTTTATTTTAGCACACCGAACCCCTCAAAGCCTATTTCTAAGCTATGTAAAGGATATTTATGGTATGTTTGACTTATGGTCATGTTCCGGAATGTTCGTTACAGTTCAAATTGACATACTTTCGCAGTTTGTCATATTTAGTCCCTGTAAGCGAATTAACTTGTTTTTGACATACCAAAGCCTTCTAAACTTATTTCTAAGTTATGTAAAGGTTATTTAAGGTATGTTGAGTATATGTTGATGTTCCGGAGTATTTCTCGCATTAAACTGAGTACGTTTACGCACTAGTTTGCGTATAACTCTCCAGAAAGCGATGTAGAGTTTGAAATTACATAAAAGTCAAAACATGAAAAATGTAAAACATAACAAAACAAACATTGGGATCAAATAACATTGTTTTATTGATAACAGAACTGTTCATAGTGATTACAAGCACAGTTGTTACATGTGGCGGGTCTATTAATCTTATCCGGCTCTTCTAACCGGGTCCTGAATGGACGACAAACATGTAAAACTGTATACAAGATTATATTTTAAATAATTATCCCAAGTTACAAAAGATTTTATGCCTTGTGCATCCAAATTAATTTTATAAATGTTTTTCAAAAGAGTCAGTTAATTGTATTTACCAGTGTAAACTGACGTATTTTTCAAAAAGGTTAAGTGCAGGTACTACGCGTAATGGCCTGGCTACTCCTAGTATCAAATAAAGAGTCTTGCAAGCTTTTGATACTTAAATCTGTTGAACAATTTTTATTTTAGATCCGCCTGTGGATCCACTTACAATCCGTTGTGTAATATTTTATGTTACTTTCAACTCGGTTTGTATAAATTACGTTCAGACTTTCGGTGTGCATTAAACTGTGATTAATTGACTATGATGATATCAACTACGTCACGATACTCCCCACCGGGCCCACCGGTAATACGTGGAAATATCGGGGTGTGACAGGTTGGTTTCAGAGCCAACATTGAGTGAATTAAACACTAGCCTTTTGTGTTTATTCTCAATGACACAGTTTGCATATTCCTTGACCTCCGAGTCTAGGCAAATGACTTAGGACTAATCCGAATCTTAATTGTTTTCTTTTAGCTTGTTTCTTTTGTTTGTTTTGTCAGGAACAAGACAAAATGCCGCCACGTTTCAGAGGAAGAGGTGGAAGAGGCAACGCGCCAATGACAGCAAGGAACGACCATGAGGCCAGGCCTTCACACTGGCGAACTCCTTCAGTAACCTTAAGCTCTAGTCCCCAGGAGGATTGGAGAACTTACCTAGAGCCTGCGAGATGCACTGTCTCGCTCAGTTCCTCACCATCATACCACGATTCATTCGGGCTCCATCAGAACAATGAGTCTGACCACTCACACCACTCCTTCATCCCGTTGCAGCGGTTGAGTTCACATCAACCTTTCCAGAACCCGACCCCATACTTTTAGAGCCGGTTCAACCCGGTGAACACGAATGAAGAACCAATGGGCCATAACCCATTGGGACCAAAATACCACTTTCCTGAAGCCCAGGATATGGATATGGACGAGGATCCAGATCCAGAAATGCCGCTATCTGGGACGCCGACGCATCCCATAGAGATTTCTAACAGATCATCATTTCATGGTTCGCCATACAGGGGCCCGGAAAGTTTTGCTGAAAGATGGGCCACATACCACTGGGAGTACACTCCCCCTTTCAACCCACCTCAACAACAGCAGCAGGATCATTCTGAGGATTCGCGTTTCCAGGCGGTTACTCCACCGCCACCGCCACCGCCGCCGCTAAAGCAGCAACTGCCTCCAGAACCACCGAGGCGAAGAAGATCAGGTGCACGGATGTCCGTGCGAAGAGGGGATTTTCACTTCAGCACCCCTCAACACTCCAGTGGAAGTCACTACTCGCCACTGTATGAAGACCCGCAAATGGGTGGGCCTTCAAACCCAGATTCAGAAGTCAACTCAGTTCCAGTCGCACCACCACCACACACGGGTTATGATAACCCAATTCCTTCTTACGCCGGTGCAGCGGCGTATAACCCTTTTGAGCAGCCAGCTTATCCTGGCTATAACTACTACAATGCCCCTGCCGTCGACCCGTACCTCGAGGCGGCCAACTACAATGCTCTTCACCCTGAAGGACCCTTCGCAGCTTCATACCAGACTGGGTATCAAGCATACGGGTACCAATACCCGCCACCTCCTCAACTTCCGCATCAGCAACCGGTGCAGTCGCCACTGTTCCAACCACCACAGCAGCAGGAAATTCTTCAGAGGTTGAACCAGGTGGAACGAGAGGTTCAGGAGGAGCGTAGAAGCCGTCGGGGACTACTTAAGGGTTTGGCAAACCTAATAAAGGGGAAGAAGAAGAAGAGGGATTATTAAAATCCTTATTTATTTGTATTGTTGTTTATTTCAATTAAGTCCCTGCGTGGACAATTTTATTTATATATTCAGTCCCTGCGAGGACTTGTATTTCTTCTTTTAGTCCCTATGTGGACAAACTATTTATTAAAAGTCCCGTTTAGGGCATCTATGTACTTCTTTCAATTTATTGGAATGGTTTAATTTAAATTTCATTTGTCCTTATATATATGAATATATTGTATGAAATAAATCAAAATATCGTTCCAATTTAATGTTGATCTGCCATTAAATATTAAAAAGAATCTTAAGAGGTATAACCTAGCCTATATGTCATTTTAGACATGGCCATGATGGTAAAACCTATCTAAAAGATTCAAATCCCTGTTAACATCTGAAAACATGTTAGCACTCCTGACAACAGTGATACGATAAAAATCATACTTGTTATCCTTATAATGGGATTTTCCAATCCCTTATCTAGCCTAATGATCTAGAAATCATGGGTTCAAATCATCAATTAAGATGATCATATATGAAACATCCATTAGTGATGAAGTGCCTTCGGGCCATATTTATTGTCTTATAAGACAAAAGACAGTTGTAGTCTATGACTCCCTGTCAGAAAAGGGGATGAACTATGTTCAAACCTTAATGCCTCGATCTTGCAAGATCGTGGCTTATAATTTTTAAAATTGTCCTTGTGACTAGGCCTTTTGTGCCACTTATCTTTAATGATTAATAACTAGGGATAAATTATAATGAAAACCCTAGACAAATATGACTAGCAAAATAACCAATATGGTTTGTATTTACCATGGTTAATGAATTGCCAAAATGACAATTCCATAATAAGATTTCTGAATGAATTATTGTCATCATTTTTATGTAGCAATCAAGCTACATGGCTGAATCAGAAGAGGTTAACAGTCACCCCAAGGAAAGAAATGATACCACCAGAGTAAACGTAGCTGGTGCAGATCTTCAAGCATTGATAGACAATGCTGTTACTAGAGCTCTTGACAGAAATATCAAGGAATCAAGTGGTACTCACACTAAGACTCAATCTGTGGCTCATAGTAAGCCCCCTTCTAAAATGCATGAGTCAAAGAAGGACGATGCTCGTCACTCATCAAATCAGAGAAGTGTTCCATCCAAACAAACTGTGTTTAAACAGGAGCCACGTGTTAAGGCTTGCTCTTACAAATATTTCATCTTTTGTAAGCCAAGAGACTTCACAGGGGAGAAAGGAGCCATTGATTGTATGACTTGGCTCGATGAGATGGATACAGTGGTTGATATTAGTGGTTGTGCAGAACAGGTCATTGTGAAGTTTGTTTCATAATCTTTTAAATGTGAAGCTTTAGCTTGGTGGAGGTCCCTAATCGAAGCTACATGAAAGATCCCGTTATATAACATGTCTTGGGATCAGTTTGTTACATTGATCAAGGATAATTTATGTCCCCAGCATGAGGTGGAAAGGATTGAAGCTGACTTCTTGACCTTGGTCATGAAGAATTTAGACTGTCAAGCATACC
This sequence comes from Helianthus tuberosus, assembly GCA_030545235.1. Classification (NCBI taxonomy): domain Eukaryota; kingdom Viridiplantae; phylum Streptophyta; class Magnoliopsida; order Asterales; family Asteraceae; genus Helianthus; species Helianthus tuberosus. The sequence goes on from JARYGA010048115.1 coordinate 5,883, forward strand.
TTACAAGTTTCAACACCATGTCCCAATTGGTTCCTCTGTTAGTGTATTTATGTCTATCGCCTCCGTCATCTCAAATCGTAGCTGAAACAATTTAATTCTAGCTTTATATTGTTATATTGTAGTAAAAGGCAAAGTGGCATTTCTGTAATAATGAGGAAACTCATTAAAGCCCTTGGCCTATAAATAGGAACCTAAGGTGTTAGGTTTAGGACTTTTGTGACTTTTGACCATTTTGCACTTTGGAGAGCTCTAGTGCTAGAGAGAGAAGCTAGAGAGAGAAAGTGATGTATACGTGATTCAGGTGCTTTATACGACTTCAGATCTGTCAATAGAATCACTGATTATATTACATTCTCGTGTGTTCGGTCATGTTCGTGTACGGATTCCGCACGTCACACGTTCGGTTCGCAATCATTTTGGAGTCAAAACCGGTCCTAACAAGTGGTATCAGAGCAGGAGCTCGATTGCACGGATCAAACGCACTGAAACGTACAGAAATTCATCAGATTCAGATCCAAAATCGCATCAGATTCGCTCAATTTCTTCAACTTTTCATCTCTTAGTGTTCTTAACTGAAAAACGTCAAATTAATCTAGTTTTTACGGTTAAAAATTGCTAATTTTTGGATATGTTGTGCGAAACTATCTGATCTACAAGCTTATAAATTTTCAGATCTTAACTCTAAGTAATTTGGGAGAAATCTTGAATTTTTTGGTTCGAAAAAGTTGGGATATGTTTGCTGTTGATATTGAAGTTCATATGGATGCCAACCGATCGGCCAGCTGACCGATCGGCTAGCTAACCGTTCCAAAGCTAAACATTGCAATTCATTTAAAAACTTTGACTTGTTGACTACTGTTCGATCGAACAGCTGTCCGAACCAAAGTATTCTTTGCAAATTCATTTAATCGTTGACTTTGACTTGCCAGCCGATCGACTAGCATCTCTGGCCGAACGGTCAGCAAGCTGTACCACACTTTACACTGCATTTCATTAAAAATTGTTTGACTTTGTTGACTGCTGACCGATCGGACAGTAGTCCGATCGAACACCTGTCCGTTCCACTGCTATACATTTAAACTTTGACTATTGTTGACCTAGCCGAACGGACAGCTGTCCGAACGGCTAGCATCCCACCCGCACGGTCGGTAATACGTGTCAACACATCCCATCCGATCAAGTTACTTTGTCAACATTCATGTGAGTCATTAATTGAATTCGGTGAGCATGTGACTTTCATTTCAGTTGTCAACAAGTTAACCTGCCATCATTAATACCATATTTTAGTATATCACATGAACATTTCATCTCTTTAATAATCTTGTTTGCATGAGATATTAAAGGCCTTGTCGGCCATTGATGTAGTGCAGGTTATAGGTGTCAGTTAGCATGTGATATTGTTTTGAAAGATAAAATCTCATTGTTAAGGTCAAAGAGTCAATCGCCACCTGATCGGTCAAGCATTTTGTCGTCTTGTGCCATCAATTGAACAAGCTAGCCGATCGGACAGCATCAAAGCAAGCTAGCCAATCGAACAAGAGTTTTGTCGCGTAGTGCTGATCGATCGAACAGAGGGTCGAACGAATTGCCACTCTATTCAAAACAAAATCCCAGCTGATTGGATAACTTTACCACCCGATCGGACAACAAGTTGACTTTCGTTGACTCACTTGATCGAATACTCGTTCGATCGAATAGCACCCTGTCCGATCGACCAGCACCCCGTCCGATCCAAGTGTTTGATATTTTTGTTGTAACTAATCATTGTTATTTGATTTTTTCTTGTGTTGTGATTTACGAGGTGTGAATATCAAGGAGATAACATTATGGCTGAAATCAAGGAAAGAAGCCGAGAAGAGATTTTAAGTGAGAAAACTGAAAGAGAGAGATTCTTTGCAGGCTGCGGGATTGAGAAAATGCAAGAAGAATACGAAGATGCAACGTACTATGGAAGATACGACAAGAAGAGAGATTGCTATGTCAACAGAAATGGTGATCCTGTCGTTCACAGAAATGAAGTGGTTTTTGATGAGGTTCTTGCAGTAATTCCTCTGTCCGGCTAATACTATTAGAATATTGCGAAAGATAAAACTGGTTATCTGAAAAAGCTGGATAAGATAATTCGTGACGTGATGACCGCGAGTTTGAAAAAGAGGGATGAAGAAAGAATGAAGAAGAATGTTGATGAGTTGGTAACTGATCTGAAGAAAGTTGCTGAGGAAGTTAAAGTCGAAACTGTGAAAGTTGAGGATGAGAAGATAGAAGAGGAAAAGAAGGTAGAAGAAAAAGTTTTTGAAAAAGAAGCTGTTACTGAAGAACAGCAGGTTGAAGAAGCTGGAAAGTTCGGTTAAAGTGAATAGTGATGCTGGTGCTGGTGATGAGAAAAAGAAAGATGCTGATCAAACTCAGACAGATGCAAAAGAGAACACCGAAGTGCCAATCACTGAGGTAAATTCTGATTCTGAAATCTTAAATGAAATTGTTGAACAGTGCAAGAAATGCATGGAACCATGCAGAGCTTGTACTGAAAAAGACGAAAAGTTCAGAACAAGAAATCTAGAATTCAATAAAATTGAAGATATTTTCAAAATTAAATGCAAAGAAATGCTTGAAAACGAAAAAGTTTTAAAAGAAAATGACGAAAAACTTTCTCAAAAATGCAAAAATTTAGAAAAAGAAAACGAGATTTTGAAAGAAAAGATTTTGAAAAAGACAGAAGAATGTGAACAAAAAGAAAATGCATGTCAAGAAATGAAGAAAGAGTATGATTCAATAAAATTGGCTTATCACATTACAAAAGAGTCATATGAAAATGTGAAAAGTCAAATGAAACTTCTTCAATCCATATTGAAATACTGTTCCGAAACTACTGATACGCTTAAGCGATAGTATTCAATAAAGCAACAAGTTGTCAATTCTTACATTGAAGATGTTGCTAAGCTAAAGCGTCAAATAGTTGATTTAGAACAGGACAACAACAAGTTATATAGTTATCATGCATCATCATATGTGCTTGAAAGAATTTTCAATCTAAAACCGGATGGTAAAGATTCTGAGCAAAACAAGAAAGGTATTGGCTCTGAGTTTCATCAAGTTCCACCACCGGAAAAGTTTGCATTTTATGATGATGAGAAGGTCGAAAAAGCTTTCAACATGGTCGATCAATTGCCAGATAACATTGACGTAACCTATTCCAAATCTGATGATTCAAGTGATTCAGAGGTGGTAGGTAAGGTCGTTGAAAGTGTGTTGAAGGAAGAGTCGGTTGAAACAGGTAAATCTGAATCACAGGATGGAAATGAAGGTAGTTTTCATGAAGAATTTCTAAAAAACTCAAAATATGAGAAAAAATTGAATGATGATTCAAAAGGATTGGTTTATACCATGATTGGATCAAACAAATTATTCTTAGATATTGTATTTCCGATTCAGAATGTGATTTCAGAAAAGATTGATAAAGTTTTCAAAATGATTGAGATTGAAAAGTCTGAAATTCCAAAGTTTGCTGGAAAGTGTCACAAAACTTTTTATAACAAACCGGGTTACAAGAAGAAAAACATGAAGGCTGGGTTGGGTTATAAAAAGAAACAAAATTGGAAAAGAAATGAAACGCCAAATTATCAGACAAAGATGAACTTTGTTCATGGAACAAGTTCAGAAGAAGATAAAGAACTCCAATTTAGACGACAGTCTAATGAAGAGTTCTATGCTCAGAAAAAGCAACAACAACAGGTGAAAGATGTTTCAAAAAGAATATGTTTCAAATGTGATCAAACTGGACATCTTGCATGCAAGTGTCCAAATCTGAAACCTGTTGATGTTGAGACGAAGAAAAATTCAGATGTTGTGAATCAAAAGTCAACCAAGTTTGATTCAAAGCAAACTTGGAAGCCGAAAATGTCAAAGGCTGACTCACAACAAACATGGAAACCTGTGACACCCAAACTTAGAACAATACAAAGTTGGAAAACAACTGTTGATGCAATAAAACCAAACTAGTTTTGGAAACCAAAAGTTGTTGTTCAGGATCAAAATGTTCAAAAGGAGTCACATTTTTACAAAAGAGGGACTCCAAAAGGTCAAACATGGACTGTTAAGAAACAAATGACTTCGGTAAATGATGAAAAAGTTGATGTTAAAACAGAAAAAGTCTTTGTGCAAAATGACAAAGATTTTTCGAAGTTAAATGATGCATATTGTATTGAAATGCCTAAGGTCAAACAGACCTGGGCTAAATTGTTCAACTAATTGAATACTTTGAATGTGCAGGTGCTTCCGAAGAAAATGAAATGTCAACAAGATGAGTGTCGGAGCAGCCTGGCACGGGAAGAGGAGGCTGCTGAACCCTGTGTTGGTTGAAACAGGGAGTTTGTTCATTTCTGTATATAAATAAACCATATTTCAAAAACCCTAAAAAAATGTTTTTATTTTGTCAAAAATTTGAAAAATCAAAAATATGTTTGTTTTTAAATTTGTCAAAAATTAAAAAAAAAATATGTTGATTGAATATGCCGAAACCCTCACGGTGGAACAAACATGATTAATTTCACGAGATTGAAAAATGGTTTTCAAACTGTAAAATATCAATGTGTTGTAAATCATGGGGGTACGTTATATTTTTCTGCAAAGCAGAGCATGAGATGCAGAAAATGGATGGCTAGACAATGCTATCTACATCGGTTTGCCAAATTTTCTTTAAATGTTTTGAATTTTAGGGGGAGTAAAAATTTTGAAAATCCAAAAACATTAGAAAATTTGAAAAAGCCAAAAACATGATAAAAAATTCAAAAATGAGTTTTTGTGTAAAAAGAGGAAATGATAGTACATCAGTAGACAATCACGGTACGCTAAAGAAATGGAATGTTAAAATGTGATAAACGGTCTCACTGATGATATGCCAGTAGGTTTTTACACGCTTAGTAGATTGTTTTCGAGATATAAACCTATATATCATGCTTACTTATCTCGTGGGGAACATCTCTCGGATATATAGGTAACCCCTGAAATCTTGTTTGAAAGACCCCTCTTTCTGAGATACTAGGTCTTTATACTCAGTGATACCTAGGGTATTATCCCGGGACTTCTGATTTTGTGGAAGCAATGGCCTAGTCCCCGTATAATACTTTACTGCTGCTTGAAACAAAAGCCTGCCCTCAGCATAAAAAATGATGAAACATTGAAAAATGCTAATCATGTGCTGTTGTAAAAAAGATCCTCTAAAGGGGACCCACCAAAAGTCGAAGCCGTCATCTCTGTGCTGAACGGAAGTTCTGACCTGAGCTCTCACGGCCCTCACATTTAACCCTTTACAGATATCATCTAGGTATACTCGCCTGTAAGACTGAATATTGGGATCTGGATACGGGAGTATATTCTGGGGTGGGACACGCGAATAAGTTTAAGTCCTTAAAACACTAATCTCGTATCTCGAATCAATTGAACTTTGTGTGAAAATTTAAGTGGATCAGTATACTGACAATCTAAGTGAATCGTTTAGAACTTAAAGTGATTTAAAGCTCAACGGTGCGAGTGATTTGTCATAAACTGATATGATCCTCTAACGCGAACTCAAACAAAAATATTGTCTGTAAATATGTTTGTAAATATTTCTTTACTGCTTTATGTTTCAGAAAAATACAAAAAAGATTTTGATTTCTGCTTTATTTTCGACAACCGATGTCTGAGATGCTAAGTTTCAAAATCTAAGTATGCTGATTGTGTTTCTGAAAATAAACAAGTTCATTAATTTGAAACTTGAAATTTTAAAATCAAAAATCAAAAATAGTTTGTGATATCTCCAAGGTCATTAAGTTGGACTTGGATGATAAACCGTGAAGGATTTGGATGCTAAGATTGTTAAAATCTGTTGTAATAGAGCCAGATTCCAACCTTGTTCGCTTAATACTGCCAAATCTTTAAAGATTGTTGATAGAGGGAGAGAATCAAGCAATCCTGGATATATTCATATTATTATATCTTAGAGCCAGGAGCTTGATTTAGAAAGTTTAATAGAGCCAGGATTATGATTCCTGGAAAATCGAAAATGCTTTCATTGTTGAAATGTTTTAGCTTATGCTGAGAGAGCCAGGGTTTTCAATCCTGGAAGTTCAAAAAATTTTCACTTATAAAAGTTTGATAATTGCAGATGTTGTACCAGACTACGATCCTGATAGCCGAGTCTAAGGGGGAGTCTGAAGACGAGCTCAACGCAAGAGGAAGTGTGCAAGGAGACAGGTATCTTTCCCGGAAGAGCTTGTAACCGGAAAGCCAGGTGTCGATCCCAAAGCACGGAAGCTTGACGAAAGGGGGAGCCTGAAGAGTCTACCGAAAGGAAGAAGCTGAAGCTGAAGACAGATCCACGGGGATTCTGTTCAAGCAAGAGGGAGTCTTCGTTGCTGAAAACGTGTTAAAGCTTCAAGAAGACTCAGTGAGAGAGAGAAACACCAGAAGCTACGAGTCTGACTAAATGTTTGAGATTGACTGTGGCAATATCCAAGGGGGAGTCTGTTAGTGCATTTATGTCTATTGCCTCCGTCATCTCAAATCGTAGCTGAAACAATTTAATTCTAGCTTTATATTGTTTTATTGTAGTAAAAGGCAAGGTGGCATTTCTGTAATAATGAGGAAACTCATTAAAGCCCCTTGGCCTATAAATAGGAACCTAAGGTGTTAGGTTTAGGACTTTTGTGACTTTTGACCATTTTGCACTTTGGAGAGCTCTAGTGCTAGAGAGAGAAGCTAGAGAGAGAAAGTGTTGTATACGTGATTTAGGTGCTTTTTACGATTTCAGATCTGTCAATAGAATCACTAATTATATTACGTTCTCGTGTGTTCGGTCACGTTCGTGTACGGATTCCGCACGTCACACGTTCGGATCGCAATCGTTTCGGAGTCAAAACCGGTCCTAACATCCTTACTTGGTTACACCGGAATCGAAGCTCATAGGTCGTTTTATTGGAGGTTTAGCTCCAGAAATCAAGGGAAACGTGAAAGCATCCAGACCTACCACATTCAGGTCAGTGGCAGATCTGTCTCTATCTCTCACACTGGATGCTATCAGAAACAAATCTGCCAAGGTTTCTAATGAAGGTAAACGAAAGCGGGAGGATGAGAGTTCTCGTCGCTCCGATAAGAAAAGGAAAGGGAACTCAGATCATAAGAAGAGTTTCGGGTTTAAAAAGGATAACCAACAGTCAGGTGAGAAACCCAAATGCAAAACCTGCCAAAAGCACCATTTTGGAAAGTGCAGGTTCGAAACAAAATCTCAGTCGCAGTCGCAGCCTAGAATTTGTGGAATCTGCAAGTCTAAGGAGCATAAGATCCTAGATTGCAAGAAAATGAAGGACGCAACTTGTTACAACTGTAACGAGAAGGGGTATATCAAAACCAATTGCCCCAAATATGCAAAGAAACCTGAAGAGGTGAAAAAGACCAATGCTTGGGTCTTTCAAATGAATGCTCAGGAGACCATTCAGAACGACAATGTGATAACAGGTACCTTTCTTATCAATGATGTTTATGCTAGAGTATTGTTTGATTCGGGTGCACACAAGTCTTTTGTAGACAATAAGTTTTGTAAATTGTTAAATCTGCCTGTTAAAACCCTAAGCATAAAGTATCAAGTAGAATTGGCCGATGGTACTATAGAGACTGCTTCAACCATTCTAGATGGATATTTTATATCCATTAGGAATCACTCTTTTCCGCTATCCTTGCTTCCGTTGTGTCACACCCCGACCACATAAAACAACAAACCGTGGCGGAAACGTCGGGGAGTGTTGTAACAGAATCATCGTTTCAATAACCATCGTAATTAAAAGTTTCGTTTTATTGATTCATTAAGTAATTTACATTGTCTTAAAACCAAACAAACAAATTAAACATCGTCTACTATCATTTTTATGTCACTAAGGCCACGTCCAAATCCTAAGTGAACATGCTCCCTAGCAATCATCACGCAACATCACCTAAAACATTTGTAAAAACAAAGTCAGCAAAGAAATGCTGGCGAGCACATAGGTTTTATAAGAGTATCGAAATCATGGCTCGTTTATATATATCGCAATACCTCGAAAACCTCGTTTTGAAAAGTATAAAATATTGAAACATGATTAACCAACTCAAATCAAGATGGTTATAATTTATAAAATCTCGTAGCCATTATTCTTAACTCAAATACTTTTGTTTTAGTAAACCAATTCGTAAAACATCTCGTTAAAACTCGTTAATAAAACTCGTATGGTTTATATCATTTCGAAAACCTCGTTGTGTGATATCGTTTCAAATCGTTTCCCAAGTGAACTAAATAATGATATGAAATGTAATATGATAAAAGCACTTATATATAAGATGTACCAGCGGCGTATCTACCATGCTTCTATCATGTTACACCCGTCCCATTATCTAATCACTACTCAAAACTAATCGTTTATCCAAATCGTTTATTTTGTTTAAGTCGTCCTAAATCATTTTAACTCGTCCCAAAATCGTATTCGTTTTAATTGTGAAACTACTTTTGGTCGTCTCGCTAATAACATTCAAACCTTCGTGACTTGACTACCTCGTTCCTCGTATTAACAAACCACCAAAGGGTAAGTTAACAATCACAGATTCGGTCGTTACCTACATAACCCCCACACATAACCATGGGTGTAGTCTGATAACGGGATTTGTCAGATCCTATGGTACCATAACCTAATACTGGTCGGTTCGGCCAAAATTAATGAATGTCATTCGTTATGTAACTACAAGAAACAAGTTCGTTCACATTATCGAAATCGTTATTAGTTTAATATAAACCATCATTATCGTTTTTGAAACCATCGTTTAAATATCGAAATCGTTTTAATACATATGAATCACCCCAAAACAATTGAAAACAGTAAAATAGGGGAACTATGTACTCACATTGAATAGAAGGGTATCTTTGATCTAAAGAACTTAGCGAAGCTCAGACAAACCAAGGAAATTCAAGTAGTACCTAGTAATCGGATCACTAGTAAATAAATTGACACCTAAATTGGAAGATCGGACAAAATGAGGTCTTGTAAACCAAATGAGTGTTGGAACTCATGTGATATGG